>NXFB01000332.1:9557-19703 GCA_002525835.2 Ipomoea batatas | reverse complement strand
AGCCTTTTTCAACACTACCTAACCATGATCAAAAAAAAAAAAACACTACCTAACCTCTCTAGAGCTTAAAACCAAATCAAATCAAATGATCTACTAACAAATTAAAATTTTGACATGCCAGATGGTACATAGATGGTGTTCCAATCAGGGTGTTCAGGAACTACCAGAGCCAAGGAATCCCATTCCCAAACCAGCAAGGGATGGGAGTATATTCCAGTCTGTGGAATGCTGATGAGTGGGCAACCAGAGGAGGCCGAGACAAGATTGATTGGAGCAACTCACCATTCATTGCCAGTTATCGCAATTTCAGCCCAAGAGGGTGTTATTGGAATGGGCCAGGAAGCATATACCAATGTGGAATAGCTAATCCCCAGAATTGGTGGACTTCTTCTGAGTATTATCAGCTTAGCTATGCCAAGAAAGGGCAGATGGATTGGGTGAGGAATAACTTTATGATCTATGATTACTGCACAGATTACAAGAGGTTTAATGGCACAATGCCTGCTGAGTGTTTCATGCCACAGTACTAATATATATGCATCCTGTTTGGTTTTGCTGCTGGGAATAATGAGTTCTTGAATTTTTGTGTTTCTTTAGTGTGTGTAGGGGAGATATGATGTTGAAGAGATTGGTTTAATTTCATCATTGTATTGTTGTGTATCCATTCTTTGAATTTCATTGAGAGGGAATATAATGAGGTATCCATTTCATGTTAAAGGCTTAAAGCTCTGCATATTATACACCAGTGATTCTAATAAATTTTTTTCTTTGTATTTGTTCAATGAATTCATCAACAAAAAAGTTGCAGATGATTTGGCATCTCTAGTTCTTTATCTTTAACTCTTCTATTTGCTTTCTTTGTTTTCACAATAAAAAAACTCTGATTATTTGTTTTCACAAATAGAAAATTCAGATTTGTGGACAGAAACGATAATTTTTTTAATTATATTTGGTATCCAAAAAATATCCTTCACGTAATACAAGTCACTTACAAAAGTGATCGGTAACATCAACCACCTAAAAATTCAAGTTTATCAAAAAAATTTCGTATTTGATCTAGGCCAACGATAACAACAAGGTTGTTATTGACATTTCTGACCATAAGTTGGCCGAAAATTTTTAGGAAAAAAAAAAGAGTAAAATCTATCTTTGTCATAGGCGTTGTGAAAAAGAAGTTTAAAATTTCACTAAATTTTGTCCACATTTTAAATTATTAAAAGTGGTTAATTATAAATAAGTGATGATTTTATAGCACTATTTTGAATGATAATAATAAATATAAAAATTAATAAGTGTGAATGAAGGTTATATTATTCATTGATGTTTATTTTTTTGTTATGTTTTTTTTTAATGTATTATGCTATAAGAGTTGTACTATACAATATTTTGGACAAACATACTCTTATCGTTATAATATCTGCT
This sequence comes from Ipomoea batatas, assembly GCA_002525835.2. Lineage (NCBI taxonomy): Eukaryota > Viridiplantae > Streptophyta > Magnoliopsida > Solanales > Convolvulaceae > Ipomoea > Ipomoea batatas. The sequence continues at coordinate 18,281 of NXFB01000332.1, read as the reverse complement.
ATCTTTTTTAATACCATGCACAAAGCATTCCCCACACATTTTCTTATCTTCTTCAATAATAATAATAATAATAATAATAATAATATACACATTATATAGCCAATGAACTTGTGATCTAGTGGCACGAAGTAACTCTCTTACATGGAAGGTCATGGTTTTGAGCTCTAGTATGAATACTAATATTGGACACCTATTTTTGTGTATCGTGCATAAAAAAATACTAATTGTACTTATATATAAAAGCTAAATTAGTTTAATTTATACGTTAGAATTTATTCTTAATTCCATGAAAATAACGTTGGAGTTATGTTGTAGCATACGAAAACTCTTAATAAATGCCAAAAAATACTAGTTATTATTTTTATTATTATATATAAAAGCTAAATTAGTTTATACGTTACAATTTATTCTTTTGTTTTTTTTGAAAAGCGTTACAATTTATTCTTAATTTCATGAAAATAACGTTGGAGTTAATGAGTTATGTTGTAGCATACGAAAACTCTTAATAAATGCCAAAAGAAAGCAGAGCTAAAGTGATTATATATTTTTTGAATAATATTATTTATTAGATTCATACAATGCATTCATTAAATGAGTTGGACAATATACTTCATTGCTAAGAAGAAAAAAAGTTATATATTATATTATTGAAGAAGTGTAGTGTGTATTTTTTTTTTTTAGTACAATTGATACTGTTACATGTAGTATCAAACCAATATTGTCCCCAGACTTAAACTCATGATCTCTCATTTTGGAGAGTCACTTCATGACGCTTGACCACAAGCTAAGGTGTTTAGCTTATATGTATTTATTTAATAAATTATGTATCTATAAATAAATTGAAGATACATAATTTGTTAACTACAATCACATCATATGTTAACTGCAATTCATATACCATGGACGGTATGTGGACCCTGGTGCATGTGTATGTGTCTTAAATTGTAAGTTTTTGTGTCTTGTGTTATAAAATTATGTATTTTAAGAGTATGAATTCTGTACTTGAAACAAATTAGTAATTGTGTCTTATGTTATGAATTTCAGTGTCTTGTGTTGTGAAATTTTGTGCCTATGAACACAAATTATGTACCTAAATCAGATTTAAAAAATAAGTAAATATATAGCATGCGCATGCATGTGTCTTATGTGGAGTATATTTTTTTGTGTCTTGCATTATAAAATTTTGTGTCTTACGAATATAAATTTTGTGCCTCGTCATTTCGATCCAAGATTCATAATGCTTTGTGGACTTTGATCGTCGATGATATAAATTGTCATGTTAAATGTTAATGCAAACACATAACAATGTTATTTTGGATTAGGATACACAATGTAGTTAACCCTGATCCATAATTTGCCCAAAAAATGGATGGGCTTTCTGGATATGAGAACAATCTGACAAGTAGTGTTTCTTTATTAGAAATGGATTCCAGGTCAAGTCCATATGAATATATGATTTTTTTAAAAACATGAATATATGATATGATATACCAAAACTATGAAACAAACTTTAAAAAAAAAAAAAGAAAAAAAAAGAAAAAAAAAAAGGATGCATCGAATTATTAAAAAAAAAAATAGATTAAGTTTCAGTCAAACGTGCAGGTCCAACCTGAAGCGGATCTGAATTAATCTCACTATAAGATATCAAATGTTATATTTAAAAAAAAAAATCAATACTTTTTTTTTTTACTAAATCTTATATTATTTGGCATAATTTTGTATTATTAATTTCTAGTAAAGTTTAAAAATATATATCAAAAAAATTATGACACTTCTTATATCATTTATAAACCTCATTATTTAATGCAAATATATTAATTCAAATACCATTTTCCTTTTTCAAGATATCATGGATTTGACTCACCAACCTTTCTTTATTCCTCTTTGCTCTCACCTTTATAAGGCTCCAAAACTCATACTTAAAGCAACGTGCTTTTTCTTGCATCTCTTTATTCTAGTCTATGATACACCACCACACAATGCAAAAAGGCTTTGGTGTATGTGTGGGGAATGTGTAGACACCATTAAAAGTAAAACAATAATTATTAGGTGTCATTGCATTGTCACTATGAGAATTATATAAATAATTGTCCGTATAATGTTTCATAAATCTTATTTCTTATCCTCAAATGACATGTAGTGACTTTTTCATACGGAAGATTACGAGATCGAGCCTCAGTGGGGGCAAATGTACATAATATCAACAATGTGGAAGAATAGTCCTATATATAAAGGTCAAGAGTTTAGATATCACTACGTGAAAAGTTATATATAGTGATCGTCGTCATGTTTCGAGCGTCAAGATGTTGGACTAGACTATTCAGTCTTTATAAAGGTTATATATAGTGATCGTCGTCATGTCTTCAAGTCTCTACCCAATACCTGTACAAGGCTATTGTATTAAATTAAAACATTTATCAAACGAAAGTTCATCATTAATCTATAATATAATTTGATGAAAACTTAGGATGATGAGTTAGTTGAGGTGAAGGTTTCAAACTTTTGATTGGAGCAAAGGAGATTGAAATAGTGAGGTGAGGGCCATTTATAGAAAGTAAGGCCAAGTGGTACCTGGCAAAGAAAATGTGGATTTATTGATAAAGTATAGATTCATCTGTCTCAAAGGTGATCTGAAATGCCTTTGTCCATTTGCCAATTGCCAACACCCATCACTTAGTAGGTATTAGAAAGCTATGTTTACTAAACAGTATTTGCTAATTAATTAAAACACCACTTTGGATGCAAGTTAATGGCTATATTATTTCTTTAATAAAATTCTCTTTATTAAAAAAATATATCTTTTAAATTAAAGCAGAATGAAAAGTGCAAAGCTTTGGTCTTGCATGCCCACGCGCTAGCTTGATCATATACACACTCATGTTTTCATGTGTTTCTTTGTTAATTATCTTTGGGTTATTATTATTAATAATAATGTTTAGATTTTGGCTCAATCATAGTAATGATATAATTTTCAAAAGTAAAAATAATGCATCAATAGCAGTCATATTCTAACTTTTAGTACATCATTTTATCTTGCTAATGATATTGATGAAATAATTGGAACAATGAATATGGATCACGAGTCTAACCTGAAGTATTACATTCGTTAATACAACAATCAAGTGCTTGGAGTAAACCAAATTAGTTGAGTAGGATTCTAAACATTTGGGGCCGGGCCAACCACCCTGGGTGATGCTAGGTGCGGAGAAGTGAGAATTACTATCTCCGTTGTCAGTTGATAGCGTAGTATAAATACTTATACTATATATGCACCACAAGTGCAAATATGTATTATATAAAACTACAAAATGCATCTTATGATATGTAAAAGTGTAACTCAAGAACATGCGCACTTTGTAATTTTTATTTATTTTTTAGGTGGTACACTTTTAAAGTTCACACACATTTTTTAATTTAGTTGCATTTTTACATATCATAAGGTGCACTTTTACATTCACATATAAACACTCTTCTCATATGATCTTGGATTCTTGTTGTACTTGTGGTTCCCTGTGAAGAACATTTTTGTCTTTTAAATGCTTATTACATTTTTATTTCTTAATCCAATCAAGCAAATACAATAATACAATTTTTTAAGTCTATTTCTGGCATGGTCCAAACAATATAATACTTCGTATAATTTTTTATATTTCTTACTTATTCAATTCCTATGAAATAAGATTCATAATCTTTCAAAGTTCATTTTGTGAATCAAAAGTGTGGTAAGATATAAATATATAATACATCGTCTTTTGTTTTCCTAATAAATTATTCGTTCAAAATGAACTAGTTGAAACTGTAATAGATGATTAGATTCTATACAATTTGTCTGTCCTTGTTGGATTAGTTTTAATTAACTGCGGAATTAAACTCTATGAAATATGTTTTCAAAAAAAAAAAAAACTCTATGAAATATAAAATTTCAATTCATTTGTAATTGAAATAGCCATCATATCGCATTCCTTTAAGTATTTAAAATGATCACATCGATTGATTTTATATTTTGATACGACAATTTATATGACAAATAACATTATATATATTGACTATTGAGCATGCCTTTAATTCGGTAATTAAACTTTTTGATAAAACGATAAGATATTATAGTATTTTCAATAGTAATAATTTTTTTTTTGAGGTATCAATTAGGAGGAAAAAAAAAAACGAGAGGGAGAAAAAAAAAAAAGGGAGGTCTAATGCTGAAAAAAAAAATCAGTTGACACGCCAGTGGGCGCGGTTTATGCACGCCACGCATAGAGCTACACCTCTCCTTTGAGTCCTTTCTCGTTTCTCTCTCTTGGCAGACTCCACAAAAATCATTATTGTAGGAGAACCCCGACCCTTCTCCTCCTTCTCTTTCTCCAATATAAGTCATGTTATCTTAAAAATTGTAAAAAAAAAAAAAAAAAACGGTAGATGCTTTCATGTTTAAGAGTTAATTATCCTGTAATTTTTCAAATAAAAAATTGCGTTCATATTTCGGTATTGCACCATTGTAATTATTTAAAAATTCATTGAGTCATTATTCTAAAATGAGAGTTTTCGTTCTTTTATTATTATTATTATTATTATTATTATTATTATTATTATTATTATTATTATTTAATTTTTTTTTGGGTGTGTTGTTGACTACTTGTCGTTTGTTTTTACTTCCTAGTATACTGAGGATAAGGATGATAAAGTTTGCCAATACGACATAGTATGACAAAACTCTACAGTTATTAGGGGGTCAGAGTGAGAAAAATCATTACATGAGAGGGCATTATGCGATTTGACAATAAATAGAAGGACCAAATTCAAACAATGAGAATCTCATTATCTCAAGTGATCATGACTTCATGAGTTAGTACTTCAATTCCATTGTGATTGTACATTACGATTGAGTCAACTTTGTTGTACGTGAACTGCTGCAATATGATGTATAAAGTTTGTTTATTATTATTATTATTATTATTATTATTATTATTATTCTATTGCACACCAACCCCGAAACTCCGAAAGACCCTAACTTTCTGCTTTTGGAGATGGCTAAAATAGTAAATTATGGGATCAAATATACGCTAATGGAGGAAGGTCAAAATGTTGCACACTAGAGTAAATCACAAGATGTGCACTAGTGGAGTGATGTTTGAGTGTTGCATATTAAGATTTGTACACATTACCCGACAATTGATAATACTGACTGACATTATGTCATACTATGTNGATTGAATCAGTCAAACATAGCTGAAAATTCTGTCTTTTTAGACAACTCAAAAATGGTAGAAACCAACAAATCACCTTTCCAACTACTTTGAATATCCACAAGAGTCCTGATTGCTAATTATATCTCTTATGTGAAAAGTGGTTGGTAACACTGACTATCAATAAAACTAATGGATTTGGAATATTTGATGGGTTAAACATTATATTTGTTGGGGCGTCCTAATTTTCAACCTCCAGTAATCGAATAGTGATCAAAATTTCTGACTGATGATCAGAAAGTGATTGAAAATTTTGACCACAGGCAGTAAAAAATCTAAAAGGTACAGAGTAAAAAATTAGGTAATTTTGTGGGTTACAACTATTCCTAAGAATTTCACTCCCAAATCAAGAACATCAACCAAACTCTAGCCTTTTTCAACACCTAATCAACCTCTCTAGAGCTTAAAATTAAACCAAATCAAATGATCTACTAACAAATTAAAATTTTGACATGCCAGATGGTACATAGATGGTGTTCCAATCAGGGTGTTCAGGAACTACCAGAGCCAAGGAATCCCATTCCCAAACCAGCAAGGAATGGGAGTATATTCCAGTCTGTGGAATGCTGATGAGTGGGCAACCAGAGGAGGCCGAGACAAGATTGATTGGAGCAACTCACCATTCATTGCCAGTTATCGCAATTTCAGCCCAAGAGGGTGTTATTGGAATGGGCCAGGAAGCATATACCAATGTGGAGTAGCTAATCCCCAGAATTGGTGGACTTCTTCTGAGTATTATCAGCTTAGCTATGCCAAGAAAGGGCAGATGGATTGGGTGAGGAATAACTTTATGATCTATGATTACTGCACGGATTACAAGAGGTTTAATGGCACAATGCCTGCTGAGTGTTTCATGCCACAGTACTAATATATATGCATCTATCCATCCTGTTTGGTTTTGCTGAGTTCTTGAATTTTTGTGTTTCTTTAGTGTGTGTGGGGGGGGATATGATGTTGAAGAGATTGGTTTAATTTCATCATTGTATTGTTGTGTATCCATTCTTTGAATTTCATTGAGAGGGAATATAATGAGGTATCCATTTCATGTTAAAGGCTTAAAGCTCTGCATATTATACACCAATGATTCTAATAATTTTTTTTCTTTGTATTTGTTCAATGAATTCATCAGCAAAAAAGTTGCAGATAATTTGGCCTCTCTAGCTCTTTATCTTTAACTCTTCTCTTTGCTTTCTTTGTTTTTACAATAGAAAACTCGGATTATTTGTTTTCACAATAGAAAACTCAGATTTGTGGACAGAAACGATAATTTTAATTATATTTGGTATCCAAAAAATATCCTTCACGTAATACAAGTCACTTACAAAAGTGATTGGTAACATCAACCACCTAAAAATTCAAGTTTATCAAAAAAATTCGTATCTGATTTAGGCCAACATATTGACATTTCTGACCATAAGTTGGCCGAAAATTTTTAGGAAAAAAAAGAAGAGTAAAATCTATCTTTGTCATAGTCGTTGTGAAAAAACCCAGCGGGGTAGCTCAAGTGGCAAGTGAGCTCTCTTTGTGGGGAGAAATTTTGGGAGAACCCGGGTTCAATTCCCACAAGTGACGATTCTCCCGTGCCTCCCGGAGCGAACGTGGGTGGACCCCGGACCGTTAAACGTACGGAGAGAAAGACTTAAATTTACCAAAAAAAAAAATAGTCATAAAAAAAAAATTATTCATTGATGTTCATTTTTTTGTTACGTTTTTTTTAATGTATTATGCTATAAGAGTTGTACTATACAATATTTTGGACAAACATACCCTTATCGTTATAATATCTGCTATCTTTTTTAATATCATGCACAAGCATTCCCCACACATTTTCTTATCTTCTTCTTCTTCAATAATAATAATAATAATAATAATAATAATAATAATATACAAATTTATATAGCCAATGACTTTGTGGTCTAGTGGCACGAAGTAACTCTCTTAAATGGAAGGTCATGGTTTTGAGCTCTAGTAGGAATACTAATATTGGGCACCTATTTTTGTGTATCGTGCATAAAAAAATACTAATTGTACTTATATATAAAAGCTAAATTAGTTTAATTTATACGTTAGAATTTATTCTTAATTCCATGAAAATAACGTTGGAGTTATGTTGTAGCATACGAAAACTCTTAATAAATGCCAAAAAATACTAGTTATTATTTTTATTATTATATATAAAAGCTAAATTAGTTTATACGTTACAATTTATTCTTTTTTTTTTTTTGAAAAGCGTTACAATTTATTCTTAATTTCATGAAAATAACGTTGGAGTTATGTTGTAGCATACGAAAACTCTTAATAAATGCCAAAAGAAAGCAGAGCTAAAGTGATTATATATTTTTTGAATAATATTATTGAGTCATTTTCATTTTTGGTCCTACTGTTATTAGGGCATTGCCAATTTTAGTCCACTTCATTAATTTTTGCCACATTGCGGCCAGTCTTATTTAGTCCTTGCCGCTTTTAGTCCACCGTTAAAATTTTTGTCAAATAACCGTTCAAAACAGGGGTATTTTGGTCTTTTCATGCTTTGATCATCTCCTTAACCCTTTCCAGTAGTTTTCATTACACATTTTCATCCAATGAAGAGGTCCGGTGAAAGCCATGACTTTGTAATGTGGCTCACATGGCTTTCGCTAGACCTCTTCATTGGATGAAAATGTGTAGGGAAAACCACCGCAAAGGGTCAAGGAGATGACCAAAGCATGAAAAGACAAAAAATATCCCTGTTTAGGACGGTCATTTGACGAAAATTTTAACGGTGGACTAAAAGTGGTAAGGACTAAATAAGACTGGCCGCAATGTGGCAAAAATTAATAAAGTGGACTAAAATTGACAATGCCCCAATAACAATAGGACCAAAAATGGAAATGACTCTAATATTATTTATTAGATTCATACAATGCATTCATTAAATGAGTTGGACAATATACTTCATTGCTAAGAAGAAAAAAAGTTATATATTATATTATTGAAGAAGTGTAGTGTGTATTTTTTTTTTTAGTACAATTGATACTGTTACATGTAGTATCAAGTCAATGTTGTCCCCAGACTTAAACTCATGATCTCCAATTTTGGAGAGTTACTTCATGACGCTTGACCACAAGCTAAGGTGTTTAGCTTATATGTATTTATTTGATAAATTATGTATCTATAAATAAATTGAAGATGCATAATTTGTTAACTACAATCACATCATATGTTAACTTCAATTAATATACCATGGACCAAGGTTCACAGTGCACAGTGGTCTGTGGACCCTGGTGCATGTGTATGTGTCTTAAATTGTAAGTTTTTGTGTCTTGTGTTATAAAATTCTGTATCTTAAGAGTATGAATTTTGTACTTGAAACAAAATAGTAATTGTGTCTTATGTTATGAATTTCAGTGTCTTGTGTTGTGAAATTTTGTGCCTATGAACACAAATTATGTACCTAAATCAGATTTAAAAAATAATTAAATATATAACATGCGCATGCATG
>NXFB01000331.1:83619-94510 GCA_002525835.2 Ipomoea batatas | reverse complement strand
AAAAAAAAAAAAAAAAAAAAAAACAACCTCCAACAACAACTAGATCACACATCCAAAAATAGAAACCTCAAAGAACATATGCAATATTCTCATTTTAGGAGTGAAACCCTCAAGAACTTTGAGGAAGAAGGAGAACAATTATGACTACATTAGTAAATAACCTAGGGTTGCAAGCTACTGTTATGTATTTTGTGAGTGATCTTTTCAACATGGTAATGGTAAAAATGATTACCCTAATGTTAGGATTTATGGAGGAAGGTCGGTAAGTCAATCAAGTCACGGACTCACGGTTGTTATTGGATTATCAAAGTAGAAGGGGAAAAGATATCATCAAAACAACAAGAAAGATGGACCTCGACCCACAAACTATGACGAAGAGGAAGTATCATTTAGAAGAAAAAGACAGATCCTGACCAACAAACGACATCTTACAAAATGATCAGGGAATTACAAAGAAATGTATGACGAAAAAGGTGGGAAAACACATTTTGTTATAGTTACCCCACTTTTCATTAACCATATTATGAGCATTCCCAATTTTCATGAAACGATTGTTGAAAAATTAGCTATTTTGGCATGTTAAATGCTCATTTACATACATAATTTTGAGTACGGTTCACTTCCATTTGGGCTGAATCAAAGTGGTTTCGGGTCCTCCTAAGTTAGAGGTTTAATCGGATAAATAATACACTCAAAACGAATAATTGATGAATAAGAAATTGTTTTTCAAAGTATACCAATTTGAGTTGGAGAAAATGAAGTTGGTAAGGCTTTGAATGAGTCTTTGTCCCACATTGAAAATGGAAGTATATATATATATATATATATATATATATATATATATATAGGATCGCGTTCAGGTGCGTATTGGCCGCCCAGGAGAGAACTGCGGATGAATCACAGCGCGCCACGTGTCCGGAATGTAGTTGCAACTAACGTTATAACTTGATGCACGTCATGTTATAACTAGGTGCACATAAGTGCACGCAGGTGCATAAAGGTTAACAAGGTAAATTACTTGCACCTGCAAGTGAAAATAGGTGCACACGTGCAAGTAAAATGTATTACAAGTGTAAATAAATTGTACAATGAGCATCAATACTAAGTGCACATAATGTTATAACTAGGTGCACCTATTGCTATAATTAGGTGCACATAGGTTGCAACCAGATGCATGAATGTTAACAAAATAAATTACTTGCACAAGTGCAAGTAAAATGTATTGCAGATGCAAGTAAAATGTATTACAGGTGCAAGTGAATTGTACAGTGAGCATCAATACTAAGTGCACCTAATGTTATAACTAGGTGCACCTAATGCTATAACTAGGTGCAACCTATGTTATAACTAGGTGTAAGTGAATATTAACAAGGTAAATTACTTGCATTTGTAAGTGAAAGTATTTGCGAAAATAGGTGCATGAATATTAATAAGGTAAATTACTTGCATTTGTAAGTGAAAATAGATGCGAAAATAGGTGCACTTGTAAGTGAAACTAGGTGCACTTGTAAGTGAAACTAGATGCACCAAAGTTTCAGCTATTTACGAAAATGCCACCGCGTCATTTTTTTAAAATTGCATCTGATTCGTTGATCTGGACACGTGGACGGATGTGGAGCGTTCTCATTTCCTACCTGGGCGAGAGTTCGCACCAGAGTGCAACCATATATATATATATATATTCAAATGTGGTCGCGCCTTCCCGTGCAACCGGTGCGAAAAACACCACTATGTATACAAATATACACCACTCAGTGTTAGAAAATGCACCACAATGAAAATACACAAAAACACCAAAAATCACACCACACACCCAAAATAATGCACCATAACTCCCATGCCCCTAATGGTGTATTTCCTAACACTGTGTCGTGCATATTTGCATACCTAGTGGTGTGTCCCCTGCCCCTAATGGTGCATTTCCTAACACTGTGTGGTGTGTTTTTTTGTGATGCGTACCTAACGGTGCATATTTGTGTAGTGCATTTTTTAACATTGAGTGGTGTATATCTGTATACATAGTGGTGCGGCCGCACTGACCGCACGTTAAGACGCGGCCACACCTGATTATGACTATATATATATATATAGAATTATAATCAAATGAGACAAGCTATTTAGGTGAGAAATGCGAACTAGTACGTGAGTGCACACAGTTTAGGGTGTGTGCATTCGTGAAGTAGACTATGTGTACTCACGTTGTTCGCATTTCTCACCTAAATAGCTTGTCTCATATGAAGTCAACCCTATATATATATATATATGCCATTGTTCAGGTGAGTCCACCGTTTTCCATGAGTTCGTCTGGACAGATCTAGGTTCACTTGCATAGTTAGCGAAATCTAAACCATTGATCTCAAGCATTCAATAGCATATATATGATCAGGTACGCAGAGGCTTCCGGTGTGAAAATGCAGTGAACAATGATCAATGACTCTTTTAAAATAAATTCTATAAGAAATATGCACATGAAAGCTCAAAATCATGCACTTGAAGGTACAAAAATGTGCACTTGAAGGCAAAAAAAATTAGCACTCGAAGGCAAATAGATGTGCAATTAATGCAATTTATGGTACCAAAAAAAGAGGTTATTCAATTTAAGTGTTATTAAACCAATTACCCATACAAATCGTTTATAAATCTCACAAATTTCATTAGAAATTTAGTTATATGTTATTGAAAAGAATGCACAAGATATAACAAATGCTGCCTAGAATTGTGAACTTAAAGGCAAAGAAACATGCACTTGAAGGCAAAAAATCTGCATTGAAGGAAAAAAAGGGTTCACTTGAATGCTAAGTAGTTTTTTATTAAATTTTTTACACAATAGTAAGACGCACATACAATTGAGCACTTGAAGGCTAAAGAGGATCACTAGAAAGCAAGGAAGAAAAAAACGACACTAAAATGAAAATTTTGAAGGAAATTAATTGTGCATTCTTAAAAGGGAAACTATGCACTTGAAGATTACAAAATGTGCACTTGAAGGATAAAAACATGCACTAGAAGGAAAACAAGGGTTCAATGGAATGCTAAGCATTATTTTATTTTATTTTAACACAATAGTAAGACACACATGCACTTCCAGGCATGAAATTGAGCACTTGAAAGCATAAAGAGAATAACTAGAAGGCAAGGGAAAAAAAGATACTAAAAGGGAAAATTAGAAGAAAATTAATTATGCACTCTTAGAAAAGAAAAATATGCATTTCAATGCTACAAAACATGCACTTGAAGGCTACAAAACGTGCACTTGAAGGCCAAATATTTGCACTCAAAGGCACATAGTTGTGCACTCAAAGGAGAAACTAAGTACCACAACAAAACTGATGCACTCGAAAGAGAAATATGCACTTGAAGGAAAAATGTGCACTTGAAGAAGAAAAATATGCACTCGAATACAAACGACAATCAGACCAACTTCTTCAAAATTATCAATATGCCACAGCGCATTTTTAATGAATATTCAATATGAGCTGTTTAATTGGACTGTATCTGTTACAGTGTTGATCTCGAAAATACAAGGAAATAATGGAAATACAAACAGAAAATTATCCACAAGTCAATTAGCCTTAAAAAGACTCTTGTATTTATAGTGGGGCAAATCCTCATTCCCAACCAATGTGGGACAAAGCTAATAAGTTTTTCCTCACTTAAAATTCCATCTCAAATGGGTCTACTTTGAGAACCAATTTCTCATTCACCCATTATCCATTTTGAGCGTATAATATATCGATCTCTTCGTCTCACTACGAAGAATCCGAATCCATTTTGACCCGACCCAAATCGGATGTGGACCCTACATATATTTATACCACAAGATGGCCACTTAAAATGCCATTTTAGTGCTATTTTTCCAACATTATCTACAGTTAGAATTTGTGCGCATTTTTTTTTACCTATATAAGGTAATTACGATGACGACTGTGAGGAAACCTAAGAAATTCTTAAAATGCTCGGAGTAGGAGAAGTGGAAAAGATCGAATTGTTTTAGATGGTCTGCATTTTTTGGGGTCATATTAATTAATGTGTGTGGTGTTGGTGGTCTTCAACTCCAACGTGCATGTTGAGGCATCTAGAACTCTGAACACACAAATATGTGTTTTCCATTGCGATCATAAAGAAGACGTACTCGATCGGGACCAAGTCGCGGCGGCTGCAACTAGGGGTGAGCAAACGGTCGGTCGGTTACATAACCGACCGAAAAACCGAATAACCGACGGCTATTTTTTGCTCTTATAATCGACCGAAACCGACCGAGGATGGATCTAAAACCGACCGATAACCGACCGTCGGTTTTCGGTTGGTTTCGGTCGGTTACCAAAAAACCGACTTCAAACCATGTGAGTAATACTTAACACTNGTTGGCTACCTCCTGTCAGCTTCCCTTCTTCCTCTCCTTCTGATGAATCTGCCATTGAGTTTACCTTACTTGGGTGGACTTTGCTGCTATAAAAAACATCTCAGAGGATCTAATTGAAGTAAGAAAAATTAATCAACTGAAACAAAACCCCTAATTTTTGAGAAAACCCTTCTTCATCATACAAGCTCAAATCCACTTCAATGCCAACACTGAAGAAGCATGAATGTTGATATAGAAGTTTTGTGCATAAAAATGGTTACTTATTCCCTCACTTTCTTCAGTGTTGGCATTTGCTTAGAATTTGATAAGGAACAAGGAAAGCTAGACAGAAAGGGGAAAATGCTTTTAGATTAGATGAAGCTATCATTTATGTAAAGTAACTAAGGTTTAGGAGATGAAGAAAGGTGGGCATATCCTACATACCAGATTTATCACCAGGTCTCTACTTGTCAGTTCATATGTGCATAAAAGCATCTTTGGTAATAAAAAATAAAAAATAATTATCTGATATCCTAGTGTCACTATTCTTATCTGAAATCCTAATCAGCCTTCAGGGCTAGAAATTTCAGAGTAGAAAGCGGACTAGAAGAAAGTGGACTAGAAGAAAACTAGAAACTAGAAGGAAGGAAGTAGAAACACCTACCGGAGGCGTAGAAAACTAGAAGCGGGGGAGGCAGAGTTCAGAGTTCTCGTCGCCTCGTCGGCGCTGTCGCAGCGGAGACCATAGATCGGAGACAGCAGTATCGACGCAGCGGGGAAGGGTGGAAATGCAGAATCAGCAAGGAATAGGAAGTAGGAATTAGGTTATTATTATTATTATTACTAGTACTAGTACTAGTACTAGTATTTCCACACCCGTGCGTTGCACGGAATGGATTTGTTATAATATGTGAATAATATTTATATCGTAATACAATTGTGTAAATCGTAATATAAAATATTATATAATGTAATTGGAGAATTGAGTTTAACTCATTGTGTTTTGTGATGTTATTATTGCTTGAATATGAACAAATTTTTTTTTTCAAATAACTTGAATATGAACAAATAATTACCAATTAATAACAAACATGTAGATATACACATTTGGAGTTGATACATTAAACAATTTGCATATCAATGTTTAGGATTTGTATTAATTGGTTTAATTACTTCGTTGTGTAGCAATTCAATTATAGAAATTATATGTACGCAAGATATATGTTTTATATAGATATATAAAAAAATTTGTCATCTTTGTATTAAAAAAAAATAATATATAATATAACTTTTTTGAATTACACATTATTGAAAATTTCTTTGTAGACAACATTGGTAGTAGTAAAAGAAGTTTGTCCATACTCGTCTAGAGCTAAAACTTTCAAACCATCAAGATGAGTTACTCGCGAAAAAGTCACGTACAACTGATCGTGATTAAAGACCCATTTTTTTTAGCAATAACCCAACATGAGTTAATGTTTGACCCTGACTTTTGTTGATAGTCATTGCATATGCAAGCATCAACGGAAATTGTTTACGCTGGAACTTGAAGGGCAATCTCGTATCAGATGGGGTGAGAGACATTCGGGCAATAAGAACTTTGGTCCCTTGATATGTCCCATTAACTATTTTTGCTTCCACAATATGATCTGTCAATCTTGTGACAATGAGGCGCGTACCATTGCAAAGACTAAGAGAGTTGATATGGATTAAATCCTCCATACATTCAAGTGTATAAGCAAAGTATGTAGTAATGCAAAGTATATCCAAGAATCAACCCAAAGTCGCTATTTTATTCATCTGTTGAATGATTTCTAGAGAGAAGGGAGAGTACTGCTTTAGGGTCTTGTGTTTAGAGAGAGAGGAAGGGCCAAAAGTCCCTCACATGAAGGGCACTAGTCTCTTTTATAAGGCTAGCAGTTGTACAATACGCTAGGCATATACGTACAAATACTCAGGGCCGTATACCCGGGGTATATTCCCTATCAAGTAGCCCCCGCAGTCCGTGCCCTGACGTCGAGTTAACAAGGAAGGGGTCGGGCTGGAAGACTAGCCTTATGGTCCGCGACTCACGCTAGTTGTNGTGAAAATAAGTATATTATTTTAGTTTGATGGTGATTAGCTTGAAGTTTATTAGTTTGATGTTTAGTTTGAGTTATTTGTTTGATGGTCATTAGTTAATTTTGAATGTAAAATTGTTGCACGTGTTATAACATTTGATATGAAGTGTAAATTGTAAATTGTAAAACTACACGGGTGGAAATTGTAAAAATAATTGTAATAACAGGAAAAAAAGAAAAACATACGACGTCGGTTCTTTCAAAGATCCGACGTTGTATATTTTTTTTTTAAAAAATAGGCCTACAACATCGACGTCGTAGGTAATTATTTTTTTTAATACCCTACGACGTCGGTCTCACAGAACCGACGTCGTAAGTAATTTATTTTATTTTTTTTAAATTACACGATGTCAATTATTTCTAATAACCAACGTCGTATCCTATATACGACGTTGGTTCAACAACCGACATCGTTTTTTTAATATACTATGTCTAGAAGAACGACGTCGAAAGAAAACCGCTGTTAAAAGCCTCAAAAAACCGACGTTAAAAGCCTTATTTGTAGTAGTGTATTCTAATTAGCATAATGTCATCAAAGAAATCCATCTAATTAGCATGTTAAATTCCTCAAAATCACATTTTAAAGAAAAATCTATCCGGTCAAATATCCACTCTCCCGCCTAAAAAGGGATTGAGTTTGAATTATCCTCCCTCTCTACAACGACCATTCTAATTTCCACTAATACACTATAACACACACCACTGGCGGTGCAAATGCACACTTTAACGCCATAATCTGTTTTATAAAAGTTTGCAATAATTATAAAATTTACCACATATTTTTTTATTATAACCCCTCAACCATTGATGAACCTTGATGAGTGAGTATGATTAGTCCTCACCATTTACATGAGGACATTGTCCCTTCACTAAACCACCTATAATACACACCACTGATACTCAATTTGCAACTATACAAATTCGATTAGGCAAGTGTATCTATTGTTTTTTAGTACAGAGGTGTGAGTAACAAGTGTCATATCGCACATGGACTACAAATAGTAGTACTATATGATGTTCTATTATGTAGCCTGAGAAATTTGTGAAAAATAAATGAGAGAAAGGGGCCAAGAACCTTGTGGTATGATCCAGTGACACCAAGTTGCTCACATATAGTTATATGGGAGGTTATGCGTTTGAGCCTCAATGAAGGCCATATTGATTCTTTGTGCTTCAATAGGTTGAGGAAGAAAGACTTTTTAAAAAGCACTTGTCCCACATTGGTTTGTGAAGTGGGTTTGAAGTTATGCCAAATTTTTGTATAGTTTTTCCAACTTAGAGTCATTGTCGGAGTAGTAAATCCAAAGAGTAAACTTAGTTTACCATTTGGACCATTCATATCCTTTAGGCAATTATTTGTGGGTACTGCTCGAACTACTATAGTGGGTACTGTTCGAAGTACTATTCAGAGTACCATTCTGACAGTATTAATTCTTATCCATAGGAATTAATTTTGAATTAATTCCAATTTAATTCTGAGAATTAAACTTCAAATTAAATTTACGTTATGAGGGCTACATATCTGATTTATTTTAGAAGTCAATGCCAGTTGTTAATGCTATTAATTTCCACATCTCCTATATAAGCTTTGGTGTTGGGAACGAAGATTGTTTTGGCGCTAAATTTAAACTCTCAAAAATTGAAGTTTTTTCTCTTCCTATCTCGACTCTTTTCTTACACGAAAAATCTCTGCCAACATTTTCGTAAAATGTACGAAATGCTCAATCGTTGTTCTAGTTCACCGGACTATATGTTTGAATGCTCAAACACTATAGTTGTAATTTGTTTTATCCTGGGAGACTGACGCTACAATACTTCTAGCACCCTTGGAATATAACAAATTGGTTTTAAGAAAAGTGTGAGGTACACACAACTTGGATTTTCTCTTTTCTTATTGCTGGGTTTGAATCTCAGATTTCAAAACCCCTTCTTCGTATTTATTTCTTTTATATAAATAAATTCTTGGTTTTGTAACAAGTTTGGTAGGATTAATTTTATATAAACTAAATCCCCTGTTATTTTGGTTTCGTACCAAAATTTTAGTTGGAATTAATTTTCTAAAATTAAATTTCATTTTCCGTTGGTGTGTGTATGTGTCTGTAGGGATGAGTTCTGGTGCAGAAACTTGCTCAGGAGCAAAGATGCTATTAGATTTGAACCATTGATCAAATCTAGATCAACAGCTCAAATCAATGGAAATTTTTTTAATAAAAAAAGAACGTATAAAAACTAGTACTCAAACTTGTATTCAATCTTGTACTCAATCTTGTACTCAATTCTATACTCAATTTTGTACTCTGATCTTTTTGGTGTTACTTCCTTTAACCATTCCTTCTTTTGTTAAACTTTACCCCCAAAATCGCCACAAAAAAAAAAACTCACCTTAAGAAGGAAAACAACGCATCTTAAGAAGAAAAACAACGCATCTTAAGAAGATAAACCAAGCACCTAGGTAAAGCCTTAGACCGACGCACCTTAAGTTTCAACAACTGATGCACCTTAAGCATATAAATCACACACCTTAAGAAGGAAAACCATAAACATAAAGAAGTAAAACCATGTACCTAAAGTTTTAGACCGACACACTTAAGTTTTTACAACTGACGCACCGTAAGCACACAAATCACACATATTAAGAAAGCAAACCACACACCTTAAGAAGTAAAACAATGCACATAAAACTTTAAATCGACGAACCTTAAGTTCTCAACTGAAGAACTGATGTACCTTAAGCACAAATCCCAAGCACCTTAAGAAGGAAAGTCAGACACCTAAAGCTTTAGACCGACGTACTTAAGTTTCAACAACTAACGCAACTTAAGCACAAAAACCACGCATCTTAAGCAGAAAAATCAGGCAATTTATATCGTGGACTAGGGTGCATAATGCATTGTGCACCCCGTAACAAAATGTTAAGAGGATGAGTTCTGTGTATTCTAGGCAACCGTTCTGTATATTCATGTTAGTAACACAAGTTGTGATGTGTGTGTGCATCCGAATGTTTTTGAGGATGAGTTCTGTGTATTTTGTGTCAATATTCTGTGTATTCTATGAAGACATTCTGTGTATTCTAGACAACCATTCTGTGTATTCATGTTAGTAACACAAGTTGTGATGTGTTTGTGCATTCGAATGTTAGGATACACAGAATATAAGCCAAAGTATTATCTCTTATGTTCCATGTTTTTCAAATTTCACAATGTTGTTTAAATATTCACTTTTTGTCATGTGTGTTTTTGTGATATGATGAACTTCTGTGTGTCTTTTGTTCTTGCTTCTTCGTCACTATTTTTGTTGTTATTGTTCAAATTACAGTTATATTTTAATTTAAAAAAAAAGCTGTAAAATCCGTAACAATACGGCTCGTTTCGGACCAGGGTCCACGGTATAACGATATGAAAAATCACGCACCTTAAAATTTGACCTAAATGCAAAAAATCAAATTGCCACCGCATTTTTTGGCTCTCATGTCATTGCACGCGGACCCATTTAATCCGGGTATTTTTCTGTCCGTTCAGGTCTCGCTCCGGGAGCTGGTCCAGAGGGAATCGAACCCGGATTTTCTCGAAATTCTTCCCTACAAAAGGAGCTCACTTGCTACTTAAGCTACCCCATTGAATTTTATAAAAGTATATATTACTGAATACTCCATGTGCTTAAAGATCATGTGGATACAATTTTTGAAATCTATTCAATGTAATAAAATTTGTATTTTATTGCTTATCTATTGATTTCTTTATGGAATAGTATCACTTTTATTTAATCAAAATTCATTCTGTGGACCAACACGTTATAAAAGTATAGTTCATTTTAGTTGGACACATATTTATAAAAGTGTATTTACTATATTGTCCTTGTCATAACAAATCACTGGACATGTATTGAAAATGATATGTTTGTCCTTGTCCCTGTCATTGTTTACCAATATAATTGATTTCTAGCATTTGTCAACTAAATACAAGTTCAACACAATTTTAAACATGCCACAACACCCAAACAATTATATACTGATGAAAAAAAACTTAGGAAATATGCATGAATACTGAAATACTCACTGGCTAGGATAGCTAGCAATATATATAAATATCTAACATTTTATTAAGAGACGATTTAAGTATTTAACATGCATGCAATACATATTACATAAACAAAGGTGCAACCCTATTTAATTTTTAATTATTGGGGAAATGGGAATATTATTGTGACGGATATAATCACGCACAATAGCCATGTAAAAGTGCAAAATCACAACCAGCAGTTGGTTTGCAATCCCGACAATCGGCGTCAGTTTTACACTTTCCACAAGAATCAACTTTTGGCTTGCGTTCCTCGTCCTTGGTTTCTGATGGCACAGCTATACAAAAACCACATTACAATTCAAGCTTAATACACATGAATTAGGCGAATTAATTAAATAAGCATTAGCCTA
>NXFB01000331.1:53449-65507 GCA_002525835.2 Ipomoea batatas | reverse complement strand
CATATGATGATAAATGAATTACCCACCATATCTATCATACTACTAATTGTCTAACTACACATAAACTATGGCGTCATATTATATGTACAATGGTCATTACTAAATATGTTACGAAAGTAAATATATTATAAAACTTAAAGTCATGATTTTAAAATAACAATAAGTTACTTATGTTAAATAGGTAAGATAACATGGATGAGCTTAATATATATATGTAACTTCAAACTTTTAGATTGTAACATGGGTGAGGTGATGTTAAACTTAATATACGTAAGTTGAGATAACATAGATGAACTTGATATGATGTTGAATGACATAATGATGGCATGACAATAGGTGATGACATAACAATAGGTGACAATGACAAACATATCATATTTATCCAACAACTAAATCACATATTAGACTTGTGATTAATATTCATCAACATGGCTACAACTAAATATAGTTATGAGACAACAAATATAACATAACAAAATTAATATTTGGTTCGGTTACTTTATTTGGGATGGAATCCATGACCTTCCAAACAATAAAAAACACACTTTATTGTCAACCCGCTTTGAATCCATATTATATCGCAGCTGAACAACACTATAGTTTATTTTCAATTGATTGCGTAATAATGAAATTGACTAATAAAACACTATGTTCCCCTAGTTTTTTCTTGCAAAATATTTACGTAAGTTTGCTTAAAAATATCCAAAACTTGGTTGAAACTATCTAAATAAATAAAAAACTAAAATTAAGAGCAAAAGAAGCATTTTTTTGAGAAATTAGGGGGGCAAACCGCCTACGCGATTTGAAAAAAAAAAATTGTCCAAAACGGACAACCGAGTCAAAAGTTATGCCTTTCCAAACTTTCTACACTTTGCAACTACTACTATTATCCTCACACCCTCCCTCGTCATTCTCAAACTCACTACTGTTCTCCTCACACCCTCGTCATTCTCAGATTTGGACAGTCTCTCTCCCTCCCTCTCTGCCCAGTCGCCCATCTCACTCTCTACGTCTCAGCCCATAGATAGTAACACCCTCGCTCCCCTCGAGTCGCGTACGTCTAGCTGCTTTTTTTTTTTGGAATTTGATCTTTGATTCCACTTTGAAATTCCTGTCATAATGTAAAAACAAATGCTTCAAAAACTTACACTCATTTCTGTACTTAGTAACTGTACTTAGTAAGATGATATTTGAATTCTCCATATTAAGGATATGGACAGTATCTGGTGCGAACTGAGCATATATGGACTATAACGATCTGACCCAAGGACTATTACGATGCATGGACCCTCAAGATATCCTTGACCCAACAATATCCTCACAGTCAAGTTTATTACTACGTTATGCATGAAACTTTCAATACATCAGGAAGCGGACAAGAGCACGCACGGTGTCGTGCCTGGTGCGGAGGTGTAGGA
Organism: Ipomoea batatas; assembly: GCA_002525835.2. NCBI lineage: Eukaryota > Viridiplantae > Streptophyta > Magnoliopsida > Solanales > Convolvulaceae > Ipomoea > Ipomoea batatas. The sequence goes on along the minus strand of NXFB01000331.1, from coordinate 64,089 downwards.
GCACCGCCCGCCCTCTCCCGAGGAGGGAGGGAGTGTCGTGGGCGGCGACCACCGCCCCGACCAACGACACCCCACATACTGCATCATTCCATATTCCTTGTAAATAAGACTAATAACACATTCAAGAAGCTTCTTACGACACGTCGGTTTATAAAGGATTTTTCCAAAATTGCTAGACCGTTGACCAAACCCCTACAGAAAGATATAGACTTTGAATTTGGATAAGACTATTTAGTTGCTTTGGGTGATGATATGCTTGTGCCTTTGTACTCTATAGTGTGTAGATCATACCTATTGGATACATTTGTGCTTTGTAATAACTTTGCATACCATGTGTTTTATAATATGTCACCAAGAGTGTATGGTGCAAATAAGTGCTTAAAGTAGGATCACAATGCTTGAGTTGAGAATCTAATGTTTTGTTTTGAGAATGTAATATTTTAATTTGAGAATGTAATGTTTTAAATTGAGAATGTAATGTTGTGAATTGAGAATCTAATGCTTGAATTGATGAATATAGGGACTTCCGAGGGCCGAAATGATGGTCCCTAGACACACTCTTGAAAGAGGTGAACCTAGTAGGGTACCCAATGAGGACACATCAAGCGAAGAAGAGGAAGCACCGAATGTGGAATTTGCAAACCAAGGCCTCATGATCGAAGTGGAGGATCTTTTTAGATATAGACACTTCCGGGATAAGGACATAGTTGGATGGAGTTACATCGAAGCCCCGGTCTTAAACATTTTAGGCATTCAAGATGAATTCGAAAGGATAACGTCCCAACCATTTTGGAGACACATTTGTAGCTGGAGGGATGCGACATATACCCCTATACTTAGGGAGTTTATTTCTACACTAGGCGTCAACGAAGGGATGCACAACCACCGACAACCAAGCATCAAGTTCAAGCTATTCCATAGACAGTACGACATCTCGTCGGATGAACTTGGTAATTTGCTATGATTCTACACTCTACATGACCAAGGTCAAAGATGGTATGCAAATCTCGTTGACGACTTCATTAATGAGCATCAACCCGAGTTATTTTGGTGGGGAATAGCTATCTAAATTCGAAATCTCCCTATTTTGTCTCATTCTTCCTTCAATGTCAATGGATTTGGTGTAGAAATGTGTTCAATAGACTGTCCAACATCCATTCGATTATCTCCCAAAATTGCCACTTCATCATCATCATCATTGACATTGCCACTTCCTCAATCTCAACCTCAATATGTTGCCTTTGATCAACCTCAACATGTTTTGAATGAATTTGTCCTTAATTCATTTGGGGCGCGTGAGATTTTTATATTTATAAGAGGTTTGAGTATACTGCAAACATAAACCCTTTTTATTAAAACATCTTCCCGTTACATAAAGGGTTACAGTACTTCCTTCCTTCACTTCTTCCTACTAGAGCTACCAGTACCCTTGCTTGCCTTGGATTTAGCCCTGGGTGGTGTCGGAGCATATCCAGATGGAGAGTAGCTGCTCTCTTGAGTAGGGGAGCTGGAGTTTGGTGATGAGTTGTTCCTTGGTACTTCATTCTCACTCTGTCTTAGCAGGAATAGGACATAGTCAGCATCATTTTGTTGATTCTCTGGGACTCATTCCATGGCTGGTGGTGGTGTCTCCATCTCTTCGTCCTCTGATGTCAGCACGAGAGGATCCGTGGAGGTGTCCCCCACTTCGTGTCCACCATGAGCGGCCTTCCTTGTTTTGAGCATTGCTTGTCTAGCTTGTTCCGCCAATCGACGAGATGATCGTCTTCCATCTCTTTTTTCTTTCTCTTTCTTGTATTCCATGCTGACCTGCAATAAAACACAAGGAAAATCTTTCTTCTACGAATAGAGTTAGTCCAGATCACCATTTATAGATAAGAAGATGTGTTTGGGTCTTCTTGGAAATTAAGAGGTGATTTCGAACGGTCACTTCAATGCTTCGGCGGTTTCCAATACTCCAAACAACAATGAATGCATCTATTCACGAGATGCTCATGCACTGAATCCGATTGGACCTCAAAAGTCCAAGGGTCAATTATATCTGAAAAGATTCCTCTTTGAGCTGCAAAAGCTTTGGTTAGAGCAAAACACCTTATCACAATAAACAGTAATTGTGCATGTGTGCCAAGTGTACATATAGCTAATATGAATCACACAACTAGGCTAACTAGGATGACTCTAAAAACATCTGAGATGCACACATAAGCTATCAGGTAAAATCTAACTTCTATATGAAGAAAACCATTAAGATATGCAATTAAAACAATTAAGGTAATTAACGCAATTAAAACATGTAACATACAAACGTACATACGCACATACGTAACAAATAAAATAAATCACACAAATAATTAAAAACACATAAACACATATGTAGCAAATAAATCACGTAACAAATAGATTGTACATAATTAAAATAAATAAATTGAGCTTAAGGATAGGGAATATTGATACTTAGCTCATTTCGATCATACCCATGTGTTGAATCTCGATTCGCATAAGGGCTTTGTGAGAATGTCAGCAAGTTGATTTTCCGTGGGTATGTATTCAATTTTCAGATTCTTCTTCTCGATGTGATCTCGAATAAAATGATGTCTCACATCAATGTGTTTGGTACGTGAGTGAAGCACTGGATTTTGGGTAATTGCAATTGCACTAGTATTATCACAGAAAATACTAACGTCATTACAATTGATCCCGTAATCTTTTAATTGCTGCTTCATCCATAAAATTTGAGCACAACAACTCCCTGTTGCGATATATTCCACTTCGGCTGTACTAGTAGCAATGGAGTTTTGTTTCTTACTGAACCAAGAGACTAACATTCCCCCTAAGAACTGGCATGTTCCTGAGGTACTTTTTCTATCAATTTTGCAACCTGCAAAATCTGCGTCTGAAAAACCGGTTAGTTCAAAATTACCTTCTTTTGGATACCATAATCCAACATTCATAGTTCCTTTAAGATATCGAATAATTTTCTTCGTTGCTTGGAAATGATTGTCTTTTGGCTGTGATTGGAATCTAGCACATACACCCACTGAGTATGATATATCGGGTCTACTTGCAGTGAGGTATAGTAGAGATCCAATCATTCCTCGATATTTCGTTTGATCAACGTCTTTTCCATCTTCATCTTTGTCTAGTCTGAGTGCGGTGCTCATTGGAATTTTGACTGTGCCTTTTCCTTCTAATCCAAATTTCTTGATTAGATCCTTTGTGTATTTTGCCTGATTGATAAAGATTCCTTCCTTCATTTGCTTGACTTGTAATCCAAGGAAGTAGTTCAATTCACCCATCATGCTCATTTCAAATTTGTTCTGCATGAGCTTAGAAAATTTCTCACATAAAGTTTTATCAGTACTTCCAACGATAATATCATCAACATAAATTTGTACCAATAAAAATATGATTATTTTCTTGAATTTTATATAAGGTTTTGTCAACAAGGCCTTTGGTAAACCACAACTAATTAAGAACGTTGACAGTGTATCATACCAAGCTCGGGGTGTTTGTTTTAAACCATACAACGCTTTCTTTAGTTTATAGACCTTATCAACATCACCTTTTACCTCGAAACCGGGTGGTTGTTCAACGTAAACTTCCTCTTCAAGTAAGCCATTAAGGAATGCGCTTTTCACGTCCATTTGATAAACCGTGAAATTCTTGTATGCGGCGTAAGCTAGAAAAATTCGAATTGCTTCGAGTCGTGCAACTGGGGCGAAGGGCGAAGATACCATCAATCTAAGAAATGAGATTAGAAGCGAAATGAAGAAGAATCTTGTCGCTCTTCGTGAGGAAGGACTTCCACTGGATGAAATCGAGACCAAAATGCTATCAATATCGGAGGAACTCATGAGGAAAATGCTACCAATTGTTGACAATCTTGTCACAAATGACCACCCAACAATGGAAACCAACCAACAAGATAATGACAAGATGGAAAAGACGATTAATGATGAAGAGGTGAGTGTCAAAGAATGCACAGAATTTGAGAACCCGGTACTCCAAGAAGTTTCGACTCTTGAGCCGAACACGCAACAATGGGGGGAGATTGCGAGTGAAGAGGAGGATAATATTGAGATCGTGTGGGAAGAAGAAAACCCCGCACAAGGAAAAACTCTCACTCCAACTCTGGTTGAAAATTCTTATGATGTTTGTGAGGATGATCCCTTTACGATGTAATATGATAATCTTGACAAGTGTGACAAAGTTTCCTTTTGTTCATGTGAGTGTGATTCCTTACAATTTTGCAATGATTTTGGGAGCGAGGATGATATCAAATCTTTTTATTCTTGTGAAAGTGAGTTCTGCGAATTTGATAATTCGGGAGAAGGTGTAGACACTTCACGAGAGATAGATAGTGGTGAGTGTGTTCACTAGGATGGTTTTAAGGATAAATTTTTGAGGGAAGGAATCTATAACGAGAAGGGAGAAGAGAGGCTGACTATCCTTAAACAACTTAGGGTAGTACCCCGTGTTTACTTATCAATACAATAAGTTTTCTCCTTCTTTGTTTTTGAATTCAAGGATATTCCCCATCTTCGGGCATACCTTGAATCTAAAGTTCACGGGACGCTTGGTAAGGTCCCAAAATCTGTATGCCTTGAAGGATAGGCCACACTACGTCTGGTCAGGAGACATAAAACCATGGCGGACTTGGGAGGCAATCCCAATGTTATCTTAAATTTCCTTAAGTTTTTCTTATTATCTATAATATACTTTTCTTTATCGTTATTTCAATAATGTTTTTATAACCTCGGTTAAGCTAACAAGTACAAATCATTAACCCGAGAGTTACAAATTGCCGCAATCGGTCGACAATCATCATCATTAGCAAAGGAAGGAAAGGTTGAAATAGGCCGCAATCAGTCGACAATCATCATCCAAGGTAAGAACATATTATCTTTTGCTATTTACTTGTTTGAATGAAGAACTTACTTTCACTGAAGCATATCTCCATGGGTTTTTCTTATATGAAACATTCAAGAACCACAAAGCAAAATTAAACAAAGCAATAGTTTAAAGAAACAATCCTTTTCAAGAAAAGAGTGTTATACCTAAGGAAACATGTGTTCTACATCTTCAATCCTTTCATCCATCTTTATTAATCTAAGAAAACTAATCTATTCTAGTGGGAATGTGTTTGTTTTTCCTCCCCAAAGGGGAAGGAATGGAAAGAGAAATCAGATCTAAAAAATGTGGAAGTCCCCCTCTAAAAATGAGAAAGAAGGGTTTAAATAGCTGTCCAAAAAGTCAAAATTCCGCTGTTGCCCTAACTGGACGCGTCCAAGCCATCACCACGCGTGTGGAGAGGCGTGGTTGCGTACTGGAAGTAGTCCACGCTGGTCACCACGCGTGTTGGCCTCGTGGTGTCCTCCTGCTCAATTGATTCTTCGTTTGTTGCTTCCTTTTGGCCTAGGACTTTGCTGTACCTTGCAGAAATGACTCAAAATACAATCTTTGAGCTGAATTTGTCAGTTAGGTGCTAATTAGAGACTTTAATCACGAAAGATGATCATAAATGGGTGATGGAACTATATAATGTGTCCAGAAACGACCCGAAACTTAACTGTTTTTGGCGCTTATCACATAATATAATAATATTTTTTGAATACTATAATATACACCATATAGTAATTTGATTGTTGGAACTTTTTTTTAATATTATCATGAGATGAATTTAATTACGTACATTAACATATTATAGTAAATTTTTTTATGGGTCACACTTGTGTGAGACCGTCTCACGGGTCTCAATTCGTGAGATGGGTCAGATCCATTAAATTGGGTCATTGAGTGCAGAGGAAAATACAAAGCAAATGATGGAATTCTGCTGCGATGCTTACCTAAATGTAATGGCAACTGATGATTGATCTGCATCTCTAAGGGCGCGGCTACGCTCTCAAAATTGATAAAGTTCTATAATAATTCATTAGAGTTTTTCTACAATCTAAATAATATTAATTTTGTCAATTAATTTTAAACTACTCGTAAGAGTAATAGCTCAAGAATAGGCTTGCAATTTAGAGTCCCAATAGTTATTCATATTTTGCTATAAAGTACTACTTTTTTTTATATAAAGTATTATATATGATTCTTAAAGTATGGTATTTAAGGTTTAAAGAATTGATTATATATGTTTTAGATTTGTGCTAGAAAGTATTACATTTAAGCTATAAAGTATTACATTTGAGACTTAAAGTATTAAATATGTCTATATTAAATTGTGTATTAGATGTATGCTATGAAGTATTATATTTATGCTATTAAGTATAGTATTTAATACTTCAAGTATTGATTCACTACAAGAAAAATGCACATAGACAACGGGTAAAAATCGTTGTCTTTGAGGTAAACTTTCTGTTGTTGAAGCCGGTGTTGTTGTAAGTGCCGCGCAAAGACAACGGTTTTTAACCGTTGTCTTTTCAATAAATGACAACGGTTTTCTGACCGTTGTCTATTGAGTGTTGTTAAAGGCGGTGTTGTTGAAAGGCACGCATATAGACAACGGTTTTTAACCATTGTCTTTTCTAGAAAAGATGACGGTTTTTAACCGTTATCTATTGAGTGTTGTTGAAGCCAGTGTTGTTGTAGGTCCCGAGCAAAGACAACGGTTTTTAACTATTGTCTATTTGAGTGTTGTTGAAGCCAGTGTTGTTGTAGGTCCCGAGCAAAGACAACAGTTTTTAACTGTTGTCTATTTTAGAAAAGACAACGGTTAAAAACCGTTGTCTATTTGAGTGTTGTTGAAACTGGTGTTGTTGTAAATCCCAAGCAATGACAACGGTTTTTAACCATTGTCTTTTCTAGCAATGACAACGGTTTTTAACCGTTATCTTTTCTAGTATTTAACCGTTGTCTATTGAGTGTTGTTAAAACTGGTGTTGTTGTAAGTCCCGAGCAATGACAACGGTTTTTAACCGTTGCCTTTTCTAGAAAAAGTCAACGGTGTTTAACCGTTGTCTCTTGAGTGTTGTTGAAACCGGTGTTGTGAGACAACGGTTAAAAACCGTTGTCTATTTTGTTTTGTTAATAGAACCGTTGTTGAAAGTCCAACCAATAGACAACGAAATTTAAGCGTTGTCTTTTAACCATTGTCTTTTATATCAAAGACAACGTTTAAAACCATTATTCTCACATTCATAGACAACGATTTTAAACCGTTGTTTTTAACCTGTTTTAACCTGTACGCAACATAACATAATAATGTTCAAAATATACAATGTTCACAATAATATTCAAAATACACAATATTCACAATAATGTTGAAAATACACAATGTTCAAAACACACAAGAACCTGCCCATTCAGAATACTTATTGTATATAACTTGATACAGAATCCGCCCATTCAGAACGCACTAGATCAATATCGGTTTGGTTGTAATCAGCTTTTTGGAACTACATGTTAAAAGTATATGGTTAGTAAATATACAAGTACTCAGCATAACCACAATATGAGAGTTTTATAAAATTAATTGACATCATCTTACTAGTGCTTGAACAGATTATTTGTCATCAATGTCTGGCATATGCTCAATTAAAGTTCTCTTGTAAGCCATGACATAGAAACCACATTGATTACTATCCGGTTGACGAGGAGCCTATACATGTTCAATAATATTTGTACATTAACAATTTATCTAGATATATATGTAGATATACAAACACCTATATATACTTAGTTAAGTATCTTAAATTACCTTGACAATTTCCCAAGAAGTTTTACTTCGCCCTTTCTTTCTATTCCCGACCGCATGAAACATTTTCATAGCCCTGCATATGTTCATAAGAATTGATTATTAAGATAATGTAATATTAATATGCGAAAATAAATTAAAGAAATTTTAAAAAATTCTTACATATCTACAACATGTTTCCAATCATCACTGCGAAGGTGAGGGCCAAGAGGGTCCAACATATAAACAATATCCTTATTGATGTTGATAACTGTTAGAATCCAATGGAAACTATGCACAAACACATAATTAAATTATATAATTCGTTAATACAATATAATATGCAATTGAAACTATCATTGTAACCAATATTCTTACCCTATATTACATGGCACCAAAACTGTTGTATTAGTACAATTTGCATTCTCCTTCCGATATAAGATACAGTCATTGGGACACTCATGTATTTTCTCATAGTCCATTCCCAATGAAACTAAGCTTCTCTTTGCCTCATATAAATAAGAAGGTAACTCATTGCCAATTGGAAGCATTTTTGCAAACAAATCTAGAAGGTCGGTAAAACTTGTGTCACTTCAACTATATTTTGCCTTCAGGTTATATAACTTCACTAGTGCTGATAATTTTGTAAACACAGTAGATCTAGGGTATAACGGTTTCTCTGCATCTTCAAGTAATTTACAGAATTTATTGGGATCCTCAACATATTCATCATAAGCAGCATTTACCATATTTATAGGGTCTTCATCAACAAACTTATGCTCCTCTTCCCTAAGTTGATCATTATCATCTGTTGAGTTGTTTAACGTGGCCTCCTCCCCATGCCATATCCATGACACATACGTAGCATCCATGCCATTAAGGAACAAATGTGCCCTAATGGTGTGAAGAGTTTGCCTCTTTAGGTTGCCACATGTTGCACATGGGCATGATATTGAATTAGGATCGACGGCATTTTTTTTTGCAAATTGCAAAAAAGATTCTACTCCAACTTCATATTTATAAGATAATCTATCTTTTGACATCCATTCTTTGTCCATTGTTTATATTTATAAATCAATGCTACAAAAAATTCAAGTAACAAGAAAAATAATAATGAAGGAATAAATAATTAACAAACAAATACAATGTCAATTGTTAAAGTGCTTAAGAGTACAAAAAAAAATGTTCAAACATACCGACTGAGTGCCTCGAAGCACACTGCCAAACTTCAAACTTTAATCTATCAAATGAAATATAATAAAATCATTAGCATTATTATACAAAGATTACAAATAATAATGAAGGAATAAATAATTAATTTTAAACACTTAATGCAGTTAATTTAACATACCATCCAGTAAGAAATGGAAATGCAAATCTAATTAGTTAGTTTAGTTAAAAACACCAATGCATTATGGTCTATATATGGTAGTATGGAAGGCTGGCAGTATTGGTCCATTGTGTAATATATATTAATATATATAGTATATGCATATACATGGTCGGTTATTGATCGCCGACACTAAATAACTGCAAAAAAAAATGAAATACCGAAAAATCAATTTTTTTTAAAGTAATAACCGAAATCGACCGAAAACCAAAATTTTCGATCGGTTCGGTTATCGGTTATTGGGCGGTTAACCGCTAATTTGCTCACCCCTACCTATACACTGATTTTAGTCATATTAAATTAAAGAAAGATTAATGCATTTTTTGGAAGTCTTAATTCTTAAGTGCAAAGTTAGTTTCAACCCGTAATTATTTTATTCTAACTTTTTCTTGGTTATATGGTTTCAGTGACATTAATTCTCTGAAATTTATTATTGAGTTTAGTGCTCTCTTTCTAGAGGAATTGTAGTTTTTTTTTTTCAAAAACTTAGACTTCCGTGTTCTAGGTCTAAGATTGTAAAAGAGTCTTCCAACTATTAAATCCAATTACTAGATTTGTTAGATGACCTTTAACTATTTACTGATCTAGTTCAAAGAATAGAACAAAGAGTATTAAGCATATAATGTGCAAAGGAATAATAAAGCAGCAAGAACACCAAGAATTGGTAACCCAGTTCGGAATCTCAATTCCTACATCTGGGGGGCATCACTCTGATTGCCCAACTCTTCATTGATCAATTCTGGAAATGTATCACAAGTTTACAGTAGAGAATCACGTGGCAACTATAGAAATCTTCATCATCACCATTCTAGAGTTCAGTCTTGAAGAGTTGAAGAATACTTGATCTCCCGATCTTCTTGAATTGAGACTCCCCCTCAATCGTAGCGTAACTGGCTTTCAGAGTGATTGCTTGCCCAATACTTCATAAAGAAGATGCATCTTGAATCAAAGGTAAGCTTTGTCAAGATATCTGGTTATCACATATGAGGAAGCTTTCGCATTCAGATCTATTGTATATTCTGGAATCATCATCGATCATTGGAAATTTTCCTCATATATATCTTGCCCAGATTCGGTTAAGTTTGAAGCCTTCGTAATTAACTCTGATTCCTCTTCTTGTCTTCCTTGTCTTGGTTCAGTGTTTCGTTCAGCAAGCTGTCTTTAAAAGCCTTTTGATCCTTCTGTTGAACTATAGGAAACCTAATACATCATAAGATAACACTACTACAGGAAACACCTTTAACGTCGGTTTTTTAACACTTTTAACGTCGGTTAAAAATCGACGTTGATCTGGCCGACGTTGTATATAAATGATACGGCGTCGGTTGTAAAAACCGACGCCGTATGTATTTTTTTATTTTTTAAAATAAGAAACGACGTCGGTTTTTTAGAAAAACCGACGTCGTTTATTTAAAAAAAAAATAAAAAAATAAGAAACGACGTCGGTTTTTTAAAAAAACCGACGTCGTTTATTTAAAAAATAAAAAAAATGAAACGACGTCGGTTTTTTTAAAAAACCGACGTCGTTTATTTAAAAAAAAAATATGAAACGACGTCGGTTTTTTAAAAAAA
>NXFB01000331.1:25038-40341 GCA_002525835.2 Ipomoea batatas | reverse complement strand
TTAGCTTTCAAACACTAAACACTCTTGTGCTTAATCCCCTTACCGCTTGAATTCCCTCCTTGCCATCCTTAGAGAACGATACTCGGGAACTTCTTTCCGTTTTACCACCTACACTCTTTCCACCTCCCGCTAAAATACAATTCTTCAAGCTACGTATTCAGCTTCTACAGTGGACAATGAGATGGAGTTTTGCTTCTTACTGAACCATGAGACAAGATTTTTGTCTAAGAAAAAACACCCTCCTGATGTACTTTTTCTGTCCTCCAGATTTCCTGCCCAGTCAGCATCACTGTATCCAAGTAGTTCAGTCCCTGAGTCACGTGAATACCATAGCCCATAGTTTACAGTCCCCTTAACATATTTGATTATTCTTTTGACTGCATTCAAATGTGCTTCCCTTGGGTTTGCTTGGAAGCGTGCACACAAACCTACACTGAACATTATATCAGGTCTGCTTGCCGTTAGGTACAGTAGACTACCAATCATACTTCGATAGAGTTTGCCTTCAACAGGTTTTGAGTTGGAGTCTTTTGATAGTTTTACCGTGGTGGAAAGAGGCGCTTTAGCTTCCTTAGCAGAGTTAAGACCAAACCTTTTGACCAAGTTTTGGGCATATTTGGTCTGTGACAGAAACAACCCTGTTTCCATCTGTTTTACCTGTAGACCCAAGAAGCATGTTAATTCCCCTATCATGCTCATCTCAAATTCATTTTCCATGACTTGAATGAACTTCTTAACATTTACAGGAGATGTTGAGTCTGAAACAATATCATCTACATAAACCTGGGCCACAGTTATGTGACCAGTGGTCTTTTTAACAACCAGTGTTTTGTCTGCTCCACCGCGAGTGTACCCATTTTTCAGGAGATATTGTGTGAGCCGTTCATACCATGCTCTTGGTGCCTGTTTCAGACCATAAAGGGCCTTTTTCAGTTTGTAGACATAATCAGGATACTGTGGATTCTCAAATCCTTTTGGTTGAGCTACGAAGATTTCCTCATTGAGAAGTCCATTTAAAAAGGCTATTTTTACGTCCATCTGGTTCAGTTGAAAGTTCAGAATGCAGGAGACGACCAACAGTAATCTCACTGACTCAAGTCTGGCCACGGGTGCAAACGTTTCTTCACAGTCAATCCCTTCAATTTGTGAGTAACCTTGTGCCACCAGTCTGGCCTTATTTCTGGCCACATTTCCCTATTCATCAGTTTTGTTTCGAAAAATCCACTTTGTGCCGACTACGTTTGCATCTAAAGGACATGGCACAAGATCCCATACCTCATTTCTCTCAAATTGAGCAAGTTCATCTTGCATAGCCCTTATCCAGTCTTCATCTTGAAGTGTTTCTTTGTAATTTTTGGGTTCAAATTTTGATGTGTAACACGCGTACCCAGATAACTCAGCTAGACTGCATCTTAGCATTCCTCTGGTTCGAACACCGACGGTGGGTGTCCCTAATATGTTCTCAGCAGGATGATTCTTTTGAACATGTGTGGGAACTTGCTTTGACAGTGTAGATGGATGGTCATCTATGTTCGACTGTTGTTCATTGGGTGGTTTTGAGTCCTCTGATTCCGATTCTAACTCAGATTTCTTGATCCCTTTGTCATCATTTGACTTTCTTTGGTATTGTTCAATGTCTGGTTCGGAGTCATATAGTTTAGAGTCTGACTCAGATTTCTTGACTCCTTTTTCATCACCTGTTTTTGTTTGGTTCTGTTTAAGGTCAGCAGCTGGTAGATAATCGCCAACTGTTTGCGGTTGATCATCTATAATTACATTGATAGATTCTTGGACAGTCTTGATACGTTTGTTGTAAACTCTGTAGGCTCGGCTATTTGGTGAGTACCCTAAGAATATGCCTTCATCACTCTTTGGTTCAAATTTTTCAACCTTTTCTCTATCTTTTAGGATATAGCATCTACTGCTAAAAATGCGAAAGTACTTCAAATTTGGTTTCCTTCCTCGCCACAACTCATATGGTGTATGCGCCATCCCAGGTCTAAGATACACTCTGTTGATTATATGACAAGCTGTATGAACTGCCTCTGCCCAAAAGAACTGAGGAAGGTCTTTGCTATTTATCAAGACTCGAGCCATTTCTTGGATGGTTCTGTTTTTTCGCTCAACTACTGCATTTTGCTGGGGAGTTTTTGGGGCTGAGAATTCATGACTGATTCCATTTTTGGAGCAGAAGGTCGAGAAGTGCTGATTTTCGAATTCCCTTCCATGATCTGACCTAATCCTCACAATTTTACCAATATGCAATCCCTTCTCTTTTTGCAGCTTCAAACAGAGCTTCTCAAACTGTTCAAAGGTTTTTGACTTGTTTTTGAGGAACATTACCCAGCAAAAGCGAGAGTAGTCATCAACATAGACAAAAATATACCTTTTACCTCCCAAACTTTCCACCTGTGTTGGTCCGATTAGGTCCATATGCAGAAGATCCAGACACGAAGAGGTTCCTATATGATTGAAATGTTTGTGTGGGGTTCTGGTTTGCTTTCCCAGCTGGCAAGGGCCACATACACCTGTTTCCTTAACTTTGAACTTTGGTACCCCCATTACACATTCATGACTTATGAGATGGTTCATATCTTGATAATTCATGTGCCCAAGTCTTTGATGCCAAAGATCTGTATTGCCAGAGGTGGTGCTGCAACACAGAAGATTTGAAGACAGAATATAACAATTGTCAGAGGATCTTATACCTTCCATAATAACTTTGTTCAGTTTGTCCTTAACAATGCATTGATCTTTCGTGAACCCTACATTCAACTTTTGGTCGCACAACTGGCTGATGCTGATCAGATTTGCTTTAAGACCCTGTACCAGTAGTACCTTCGATAGTGAGGGTAGTCCAGCTACATTGAGGATCCCAATACCCATGATGTCACCATTAATTCCATCACCAAAGGTTACTTGTCCAGTATATGGAATCACATTCTTGAGGAATTCTTTACTGCCGATCATATGCCTAGAACAGCCACGCACTGTCGAAATACCATTTCCCTGTTCTTTTCTAAGAAGCATAGAATAGCAAACTAGATCAGATTTTCTTACCCAAACTTGACGACTGACTGGAGTGATCCATTTCTTTTGAAATTTGTCAGTTCTCTGATCACTATAGAACCTGTAACATTCCAGTCTTGTGTGGCCTTTCTTGCAGCAGTAGTGACATGTTGGGTTATACTTCCTCAAAATCTTCTGATAGGTTTCAACATTTGTCCAAGTGCTAGTACCTGCAGGGACAAACTTAGTAGTGAAAGAATTTTGGGAGTTTCGAGTGTACCCCAAGCCATTTCGAATGTTAGGTGATCTTCCGGAGTCAAGGATTTGATTGAGAGTTGATGTTGTGTTCATCATTTGGATCTGTTTCTTGTAAGCTTCTAATTCTGCCGAGAGCTTCATCACTTTGGAGTTGGACTTTGCTAGTTCAGCATTTGTATCAGCAACTTGTTTCTTTAGGGATTCAATGTTCTTTTCAAGAAACTCATTTTTAGAATTTGTGGTTGTGTGAGTCTTCAAGAGAATATCCCATTTCTTATACAGTTTGATGTAGGATTGTTCAAGTTCTTCGTAAGGTATTTCATCTACATCTTCATGATCTGAACTATTATCCAAGTCCGAATGAGATTCAGCAACAACTGCAGTGAATGCTACGAAGTTTCCTGATATTTCTTCATCTTCATCTTGAGCTTCTTCAGAACAACCTTCATCACTCCAGGTTGTTGCCTTCATAGATTTCTTTCTTTTGAGGTAAGTGGCCCATTCCACCTGAATGTGTCCGAAACCTTCACACTCTCTGCACTGAATTCCTTTGTTCTTGTTCTTAACTTCCCCTTGCTGCCATTGATTTTGTCGAGTCAAGTTTTGATTTTGACCGAACTGATTGATTTGACCAAAGTTCTTCTGTTGATTTGGATTTGATGATTTTCCGACGGTTCGTGATGAGTTAGACGAGGATGGAGCAGCACTGTTGGGTCTGTTTTGTTGATTCTTGCCTCCTCTGTTTCTCCGATTTATTTGTTTGAGAATCTTGGTGAAATTTCTTGTTATCATTGCCACAGATTCATCATCCAGTTCTTCAAACTCTTCTTCTGAGTCACATTCTTCGGCAATAAACGCAACATTCTTACCCCTTTTTGAGTTGTTGTCTTGCGATAGGATATCCATTTCGTATGTTCTTAGATTGCTCATTAGTTCCGCAACAGATTTCGTTTCCCAACCTACGCTTTCTTGAATTGCAGTGACTTTCATCCTGAAGCGTACAGGAAGGGATCGAAGAATCTTCCTGACCAGTTTGTTCGAGGAGAATGGTTCCCCCAATACGACAGCTTCGTTCTTCAATTCTTGAACCCTAGCATTAAATTCGACAATGGTTTCTTCATCTTTCATCCGTAATTCTTCAAATCTGGTGAGGACTTGCTGCATCTTGGTTTGTTTGACAGAGGAGTCTCCTTCGTAAAGTTTTTCAAGAATTTCCCAGGCATCCTTTGTAGAGCTGCATCCAGCAATTAACCCGAATTGACCCCCATCAAGCGATCCAGTAATTGTGTTCAGTGCCTTGTTGTTATTGTCACTGTCGCTAATTTCTTTGGCGTTCCACTGTTCAACCGAAGCGAGAATTTCTAACTTATCTTCTTGAATCCTTTTGGGGTGAGTCCAGCCATGAGTCACGGTCTTCCACACATTCACTCCTTGTGTCTGAAGATAGATCTTGGTTCTTGCCTTCCAGTAGGCATAATTTGTACCGATCAGTTGAGGAGGTCTTGCTTGCCCTTCCATATCTTCTTTAGGGCGCACATCAGACAATCTTGAGAAAAAGGGTTAGTAACAGGGAAAACACAGAGATTCAAAAGAGATTCAAAGGATCATTATAAAGGGAAAAGACCTTGAGGCTGTGCTCTGATACCAAGTGAAAAACTTAGACTTCCGTGTTCTGGGTCTAAGATTGTAAAAGAGTCTTCCAACTATTAAATCCAATTACTAGATTTGTTAGATGAACTTTAACTATTTACTGATCTAGTTCAAAGAATAGAACAAAGAGTATTAAGCAGATAATGTGCAAAGGAATAATAAAGCAGCAAGAACACCAAGAATTGGTAACCCAGTTCGGAATCTCAATTCCTACATCTGGGGGGCATCACTCTGATTGCCCAACTCTTCATTGATCAATTCTGGAAATGTATCACAAGTTTACAGTAGAGAATCACGCGAAAACTCTAGAAATCTTCATCATCACCATTCTAGAGTTCAGCCTTGAAGAGTTGAAGAATACTTGATCTCCCGATCTTCTTGAATTGAGGCTCTCCCTCAATCGTAGCGTAACTGGCTTTCAGAGTGATTGCTTGCCCAATACTTCATGAAGAAGATGCATCTTGAATCAAAGGTAAGCTTTGTCAAGATATCTCGTTATCACATATGAGGAAGCTTTCGCATTCAGATCTATTGTATATTCTAGAATCATCATCGATCACTAGAAATTTTCCTCATATATATCTTGCCCAGATTCGGTTAAGTTTGAAGCCTTCGTAACTGACTCTGATTCCTCTTCTTGTCTTCCTTGTCTTGGTTCAGTGTTTTGTTCAGCAAGTTGTCTTTAAAAGCCTTCTGATCCTTCTGCTGAACTATAGGAAACCTAATACATCATAAGATAACTTGTTTTTGAACTATCTGCTGAACTAACAAAATTGTCACAAGAACTTGTTACAACTTAGGGAGTTTCACAAATATTTTTCTTTTTAGCAATTTTATTAACATTTTTGTTTTATATATATATATATATATATATGTATATATATATATATACATATATATATATACATATATATAAATGTATGTATAGATTTTAATAATTAACTATTATATTATCATGAAACACATTGAAAAAAAAAACAAACAAACACTATTGCAATTTTTTAAAAATCAAACAAACAAGCAAACATTGTCAACCAAACAAACAAACAAACACACTCATGAAAAAACAAATAAACACACAAAAAAAAAGCAGACAAACTGGGTAAAAACCTATGAAAATAAGAAAAACTTATGGAAATTTTTTTTTTTAAAAAAAACAAACATTTGGAAATAAGAAACCTACTGGAATTTTTGTTTCCAAAAAAAAAACATATGGAATTTTTTCAAAAAAATGATGTGACATCTTCTCATTCACCTTCGGTGTATGACATCTATACATCGGCGGTGCATCAAATATTAATCAATAAAATTATTACCCATAACAATTAAAAAAAACAACAATACACTAATGTCCTTATATGTCATTTTACATGTTAACCGCTAATCCAAAACATCTAATTTTGCGTATTTTGTATTGTTAACTGCCAACACAATTCGCTAACCGCTAATTGCAAAATAAGACCACAACAATATTGAGCGTAATAGGAAAATAATAATATTATCAATTGGCGTGTGAGGCCCAATAGGATACATACAAAAGCCCAAACATTTGGGTTTAAATATTAGGTACAACCTTTAATACTAAAGTGATGAAGTGGCTTGGTTGTTAAGTTTGTGCGTGTATTGTGAGAGGTTATGGGTTCAATTTTACTTGTTAGCATTTTATTTTTATATATTGCACCAAGGTTTCTAATAGCTTACCCATAATTGAAGGAATAAATTCATTAAGCAGCATTTAAATAACTAATTGATGTAATTACTTGGTGGATAAGGATGTATGTGGTTTAAGAAAGTTTATGGGTTCAATTCTTATTGGTAACAACCTTTATAGATTTTACATAAAATTGTTGTCTAAATAAAAATCGAAACGACGGTTTCTTTCAAGTGTTGTGTATTAAAATGCACTTAATAACAATACACAACCGACAACGGCTAAATAAAATCGTTGTCTTTAAAAAACAAATAAAATTATCGTTGTCTTAAAAAAAAACTCACAAAGACAACAGTTTTTTTTTAAATCGTTGTCTTTTAGTGTTGTTTATTCAAATGCACTTAAAGACAACACACCAACAACAGTTAAATACAACTGTTGTCTTTAAAAAAAAAAAGTTCCCAAAGACAACAATTTTTTTTTTAAATCGTTGTCTTTGTAGTGTTGTTTATTCAAATGCACTTAAAGACAACACACTAACAACAACGGTTAAATACAACTGTTGTCTAAAAATAAAAATGGGTGCACAAAGACATCGGTTTTAATAAACCGTTGTCGTTGAAGTGTTGTCTATTCAACTGTGTTTAAAGACAACACAGAAACGACAACGGTTAAATAAAATCGTTGTCTTTAAAAAAATTATGCAAAGACAACGGTTTTAAAATAAACTGTAGTCTTTGTAGTGTTGTGTATTCAAGTGCGCTTAAAGACAACACACCAATAACAACAGTAAATAAAATCGTTGTCTTTTATTTTAAAAAATGAACATAGACAACAGTTTTCAAAAACCGTTGTCTTTGCGGTGTTGTCTTTTAATAAAATGCACAAAGACAACATACCAAAGACAACGGTTTGGTAAAAACCGTTGTCTTTGATAAAAGTGTTGTGTCAAAGACAACGGTTTTGTCCTAAACTGTTGTTTTTTACACAAAAGACAACACTTTTGTAAAAAACCGTTGTCGTTTCAGTGTTGTCTATGTGCATTTTTCTTCTAGTGATTATATATGTTTTAGATTTGTACTATGAAGTATTATATTTAGGCTATAAAGTATTGTGTTTAAGGCTTAAAGTATTAAATATGTCTATCTTAAACTGTATACTATATTTGTGCTATGAAGTATTATATTTACGCTATAAAGTATTGTGTTTGAGGCTTAAAGCATTAAATATATTTACCTTAAACTGTGTATTAGATTTGTTCTATGAAGTATTATATTTAGGCTATAAAGTATTGTGTTTAAGGCTTAAAGTATTAAATATATCTACATATAAACTGGGTATTAAATTTGTACTATAAAATATTACATTTTATATATATCTGCACACTAAGTACGTATTAATTTTGTGCTATAAAGTATTATGTTTAATGCTTAAAGTATTAAGTATATATACATGCACACTGAGTATTAGATTTGTTCTATAAAGTATTATGTTTAATGCTTAAATTATTAAATATATCTACTTGCAAATTGAGTATTATGTTTGTGCTTTGAAGTATAAGACTTGTGCTATAAAGTATTTTATTTAATGCTTAAAATGTTGATTATAGCTACATACAAATTAAGTATTATGTTTGTGCTATGAAGTATTAGATTTGTGCTATAAAGTATTATGTTTATGTGTATCTATAAATATTTGGTGTGTTTTACACAATAGCGGAAATTTGATATTGATCCTTTTATTGTCTCATTGATAGTAAATGGAAGTAAAATGAATTCTCAAAGGACTAGTTGTTTACCTGGTGGTTCATGCTAAGCGTGTCCATACTCAGATCCTGTAAATTCACTCTTGGTGAAGGCTTCTAAAATTCTTAGAAGTGAGTTCTGAAGGCTTGATGGGATCCACTGTAGGCAGGTTCATTTTTCCCGGCAACCACATTCGCAAATTAGCAAAGTTAATTGCATGCAACTTCAGCTTATCATCAAATGGTAATGGCAGTTGGGCAGAGAACTTTAATGAGAATAATGAACGTTATGTTAATTCTAGTGTGGTTGATGCAGGTATGCTAATTTACACAAGGTTTTTGATTGACTAGGTTGCATTTGCTTGAAGGCAGTGGCGGAAATGGAGGTGACGGATGAGATGGGAGAAAGCCGAGACCGTTAGCAAATGGGAGGAAGCCGAGACAATTAGCAGAGGAGATGGCCTGGGAGAAGAGATCATGTGGCAGAAACAAGAAGACAGAAACAGAGCATGAGATTTTTGCTAGTGTTGACCTATATAATAAAAGACCCGACCCGTCTCACGGGTTGAGATCCGTGAGACGGTCTCACACAAGTATTTGCCTTTTTTTGAATACTATAATATACATCATATAGTAATTTGATTGTTTACGAATATAAAATAAAAAAATACACAAGATTAAAAATATTTTGAACCATAATTGAATTGCATGGTATATTATCATGAGAGCAATTTAATTACGTACATTAACATAATATAGTAATATTTTTTTGGAATACTATAATATACATCATATAGTAATTTGATTATTGGAATTTTTTTTGAATATTATCACGAGAGAAATTTAACTACGTAAAT
The DNA here is from genome assembly GCA_002525835.2 of Ipomoea batatas. NCBI lineage: Eukaryota > Viridiplantae > Streptophyta > Magnoliopsida > Solanales > Convolvulaceae > Ipomoea > Ipomoea batatas. The sequence goes on along the minus strand of NXFB01000331.1, from coordinate 31,172 downwards.
TAACATAATATAGTAATATTCTTTTAATACTATACTATACATCATATAGTAATTTCATTGTTGAAATTTTTATTTTTTTTGAATATTATCATTAGAGGAATTTAATTACATACATTAACATAATATAGTAATATTTTTTTTTAATACTATAGTATACATCATATAGTAACATATATATATATATATATATATATATATATATATATATATATATATAGACACACACACACACACACACATAAATAAGGAATCTATACAGGAATAGAATTGAATAAAATATTTCATTAATTTTCGTGTATAATAAGGAACGGAATCATATTTTGAATATTTTGTCAATTTTAGCCATAAATAAGGAATGACAAGGAATGCTAAAATTTCTGATAAGAAATTATTATATAATATTATGTTGACCGATTTCAAATTTTTTGGACTAAAATGAACGGGAAAGCTAGCACTTATGTTTTAATATATACTAGTGTTTTACCCGTGCGATGCACGGCAACAATTATGATATGATGAATTAAAGGAGAAATTTACAAAATGGAAAACCATTGTAGAATTGTATGAATGGAACTATGAAGAAATATTATAATAACATCTTACAAATTTTGGAAAACCTCTTTGTATATAATGTTTGTTGTGGAATTACTTTGGGTGTTTTCTTTATCACAAATCAAAATCTTCAATCTATTTGGGTTGGTGACTCTTGAAGCAGCAACATATAATTGTCCATGACTAAATACTGGTCTTTTCAAAAAGAAGCCTACATAATCACTATTTGAGGATGAGCTTTGAAGTTGCATATTTTTTGTCAGATGTATCACTTTACAGCCATAAGTAAGATGCATTTATTGTTGCATTAATAATATCCTGTCTACTTCCTTTTCGGATAACTAACAAAATTTTTCGAAAGTAAGCGCCAAATACAATAGTTTTCCCTCCGAAAGGCATCTTTAAACCTTTTGGATTGTAAAAACGCAATACGTCACGCATACTTCTATCAAGTGCTTCAAAGAAATGCTTATGCATCATTGGTGTTTCATCCAAAATTATAAGTTTGCACTTAATAATGAGTTCTGAAAGATGGCTACCTTGTTTGATATTACATGTCGAATCCTCATTTGGGTTTAGGGAAATCATCATACACCAACATATTCATCAAACTGGCTGAACAGTCAAGATCTAGAATTGGCATTTGTTGGTAATCATGTAGGCTCTTCTCACATCTTTTCAACAATTTCTTAATCTCAACTAATGCTTGATTTTTTATTTCATCAACACTGATGACTAAATCTAAAAAATATTAAATAATATATGTTAGAAAAGTATCACCATCTTGGAACTAATAATATTAGACATGAAATAAAATATTAAAGCAAATGGATAAATACATACCTTGGAAGTTCAATATATTATGTTGTTTGTACAAAATATCATCGGACATATATGTCTAACATTTGTCCCAAACCACTTCCGGACGGCTTAAACAATTTGAGGATAACAATGTTGTGAATAAATTTCTTAACTCTCCTGCAGTTGCTCACTGACTTGCTTCAACAATTCAATCAATATATTCTTTGTCGTCTTCCAATAGCCCAAGTGCATAACATGCATCACGGTAATTGTCGTACAACACCCCATTGGTTGTTCTTAAGTCTTCATAACACGTAGGCCCTCGGATTACATTCAAAAGACATCTCAAATAGTACATCTCACCACTTCTAAGAGGAACATAAAAAACTTGACCAATTGAGAATCCTTGTTGTCTTGGAACAAATTCCCTTGTTGCTTGTTTCCAAACGAACTTTGTTGGCATCTCTGCATAAGTTACTTGCTTTGCCTCGGGGTATTTTTTGTTTGCCTCAAGCTAAGCCATAAACATGCTATGTTTTACAGTATGCCGTTCTACAATAACATCGATTTGAGCATCCTCATCAAAATAAATGCTTTGTTCGTTTGGCAGATGAAAATTCAAGCGCTCTACAGGAGGATATTTGTATTGTATTTCAAAACCTAATATCCTCCAAGCAGCTTTGCAAGGCGATACATATCTACAATTGTAATACATTTTGACCTCATCAATAGTTGTCCCAGATTGTTTATCTGTAGCACTTTGATTAAAAGAAGTTGTAACTCGATCGTTGCCTTTGTTTACGTACTTGAATAGATATTTGATACATCAAGATTGGTTACACCACTCAACATTTATAGGAGCACTATACTTAAGCAAGAGGTAAAGGTTGTGTGGAACCACATATCTGTTGTCAAGTTCAACACCAGCCTTCGTGATTGTCCTACCGTTGTGTCTACGCCTATATATCATATACCCATCTTCACCAACAGATGTAACATCTACAAACTTCTTTGGAAAACTCTTAGAGCAACATCCATTAGACATGCACGGATAGTTAGGTTTCACAATACCACATGGTCCATGAATCATAAAGTCACATACTGCATTGTAGTATTTAGGATATGTTTGTTGATTTGGTATTTTAGCAGAGGTGATATTATTAATGTCATCGCCGGTGAAATTTTTGTCCTTTGAGTCCAAAAAGAGAAAAATATGAGCATGAGGCAATCCATGCTTTTGGAATTCAATTGTGTATACAATTGTAGAAGTGTTGAAAAATATTAGCAAAGTAAATGATAATTTTGAAATTTCGTAATATATTATAACAATTCAACAAAAAACAATGAGATGATTTCTTACTACATAACTTACTTACTCTTACGGTCCCAAATACTTCAATACGCCTTAGATCATTAATCAATGCATCCAACTTCATTTTAAATACTCGACACACAATATCTGGACAATCTTTTGGCTTCAGATTCCTTTTCCCAACAAATCTGATAATCTCAGGCCATTTTGGATTACATGTGAATGTTATAAACAAATTAGGATAACCTGTCCATCTGCATATAGTCATTGCATCTTGATAATTTTGGATCATGTATCTAGCTCCTCCAGTGAACGTTGAAGGCAATATGGCATGTTTTCCTTGAGAACTCCGATTTGTTTCACCACGAACCAAAGCATCGAATAATCCTTTATACATATCACACCTTAGTTATTTTTTGTTTGCCCGCACGTATTTTAGTCTTCCAGCCTCAACCATTGTGTAAGCATCAACTATAAATTGCTGGAAAAATCTCTTTGCAAATAATATAGTTGACACCTCATTGACTAGTTCATGCATCCTATATACAAAAAAATCCCGTTCGCTAATTTTTTTCCTTCTGCCAGAATTAGAAGTGTTGGGCTGTGTGATAGGTATATCTTCCCTATAACCATCCTCGCCATAGGGGAACAATATAGGGTATTGCAATCCAAGATATGCAGGATGTAATTCATTTATACGTTGCAATTCACCTGATTGAGTTTCTATTATTATTATGTCCCTATCACCCATCGATTGGTAAAAATCTCCAACGATTAAAGCTGCTACTTCAGAGACAGATGGCAGATTATAGGTTCTTGCATCTCTTTGACGCTTACCAACAAGTTTTAACTTGACATTTGAGCAGCCTTCATCCATTATTTTCTTCCCAGCTATTCTAAAAGACTACACTAGAACATTGTTTTGATCTAGCATGTTTTGTAAATCAGCAACAATTTCAGCATGTAGGTTATCTTTAGTTGCCGTTTGCCTATGCGAGTTGAGACATTTTAAAATTCAATAATCCAATGTTCATATTATAATATTCGGCATTTGCTTTTAAAAAAATACTATTTTTTAAATGAAAATAAAATATTGAAGCTAGGTACTATGATTTAATTTTGTTAAGTATTGTAATATTATGTTGACTGATTTTAAATTTTTAAATAAATAAATTAATAAATATATAAATACATATATAACCTACAAACACGCAACTGTATAATTGAATAACATTTAATTACGTACATTAACATAATATAATACTATTTCTTTGGAATACTATAATATGCATCATATAGTAATTTGATTGTTGGAATTTTTTTTGAATATTATCATCAGAGGAATTTAATTACGTACATTAACATAATATAGTAATATTTTTTTGGAACACTATAATATACATCGGCTTCTGCTCCGATGAGTCCAACACCCCCCATGAGTCCCTGTGGACATCTGTGCTCCACTGATTTCTTTTATTATTGTGGCTAAGATTTAATTATTTAATTATTGTAGATTATTTACAGATTTAGAGGTAAGGGTAGGGATGTAATTGAGTTATTATTTCACAATTAATAATACAGAAATTATAATTTTAATGTTGGTGGTTAAATTGTCGATCAATTAATTCCCTTTTCCAGCACGTTATTAGGCTCCGGAAACAAAACACCCAACCCCCTTCACGATAGGCGGTCTGTTGGCGTTGCACAGTTAATCAAGATCACCATTGATGCCTACTCTGGCAACAGGTAATTTTTTCCCACCCCTACGTGGTTCAATTGGTGGGTCTGGGTCTGGGTCTGGTTTACTGTGGTGGCATCCTTCGTTCAACCCTCGGTTCTACTGTGCGGAATGGTGGTGCGAACTGTGCCGCCTCTGGTCGGTTGGGTGTGGCTGCTCAATTACAGTCACATTAGGCGCATTGTAGTTAGGGTTACTATGTTTCCATTGCTTTTCTACAGTGCTAGGGGGATGGTGTTACTGTCAGGTTTGAGCATTATGGACTTCCAGAACTCATTTTGTTTCTAAGCTTATAGTTCAATGACTAAGCCCATTACTAATCACCTCGTACACCTTTGTTTCCTATAGTCGTTAGATTGTTAAGACCCTCCCTTAGCAATCCAATCCAAGCATTCGTGTTTGACCTGTAAATATATAAATTGGTTAGTGTATTCCAGTTTGTTCATCTGAGAATATTTCTCAGGCAGATAACGACTAACTGCTAGTTTAATAGAGGTGGTATTGGGTGTTTGTTTATTTAAAATTGTATGGAGGGACACAACTCTCCTTGGGAAACAATTGTATGGAAGCTGTTATAGTATGTATTGTTTCGCAGTGGGCATTGATGTGCTTAATACCTATGTCGTAGCCATTGAGACGTATTTAATTTGTTTAATAATATAGTTTTATGGTTCAGTGAATTTGTATCCTACTGTTTGCATATTAATATATTCCTAACGGGTTAAAGAGTAGGTTTGATCATTCATTTGTAGTGGTGAAGTCCATTTATTATTACATTGTAGTGGTGTTGGTGTGTTACTGTGGCTATATCAGTGGAGTGACGTATGGGTATCGTCCTACTGTGTTGTGCGGTGCGTTGTACTGTGCTGGCGTTAATAAGCCCAGTCTGCCTTGTGCGAAACTTGTTTGTGGGTGTAGCCGTCGACATGTGTGGTCGCGGGAGTTTTGTTAACTGTGTTAGGGGTCCATATCTGACTACTGTGCAGCGTGCGAAGGACTTCTGTGCTAGCCGTCCTTACCCGCCGGTCCCCGGTGTATAGGTCAGAGTGGTGTGGGCACGTAGTCTGTGTAATCAAATAATTAGCTATTTAGCATTGTGTTGTGCCAGTACATGTGAATGCATTCCTCTTGATTAGTCTAAATCTCAAATTAGCTGGTAGTCAATTTAGGAAGAGTGGCTATAAGTTTAATATATTCTTCTAAAACTAATAAACAAATGGTTTTATAGTATGCCAGGGAGGTGTAGGGGAAGTTACGGCGGATAAGGAGTCTCTTTTGAACAAGTACATATAGATAAGGCCAACAAAATGTCGTCCAAGAAGTATCACGTTCTTCCATGATGTGTGTTAATGAATATTGAAACGTATATTGCAATACTGTGCACTGACAACTACAAATGTGTGCAAATAGGCTATTATATCACCCTAAGCTACTGTTAGTTAATATTCATTGCAATATATATGGTATTTACTGCGATATAAATTGACTAATGAACGATATGGTATATGTTGATTGAATTACGAATGCATCTCTAATCAATCTCGGGGTTTTTTTTAGGGTAGGTGTCATTTCCATATGTGTAAGGGTGGTAATTACTTGTTGGTAGGATCTTAGAGTGTGATGTGCCTTTGTTTGGTGTTGTGTTACTTTTTTATTTTAACTGTGTGCGTCCCTACCAGTCAATTTCTCTTAGTTTTTTGTTGGTTGTGGTTGTAATGTGGTTCATATGAT
>NXFB01000027.1:429499-445952 GCA_002525835.2 Ipomoea batatas | reverse complement strand
TATATAAAAAGCTTGACCGAAAAGGTGTTGGCAAGAATTGAATTCATAACCTTCAGATATGAGAATCATGCTTCACCAACTCGACCACCCTAAATTTACCGATTCGACATGAGCCCTAGCAAGTATAATGATATCTTAGGTCTAGCAATTAGTTTGTTAAATTAAGTGAATATTGATGTTGGGGTGGGGGTTTGGAGAATCGAGTCCAACATCTCTTGCCATTAAAATGCGGTACTGACTGTTATGCAAGTATAAGGAAATAAAATTGTGTTACTGGCTATAACTTTTTGGCCTAGTAATAAGCGCTTGATAATGAAAATTAGTAGCAAAGTAGGTCACAAGTTTGAATTCCATTAAAATACCATACATAAAGAAATACACATGTTTTATAGAAGTGTTTGGCAGAAATTTAAAGTGAATAAGGTAGTTCGTAGGAGAGGGAAAATAGAATTTCTTTTAGTAGTGCAAAACATTGTGCCAACACAAGGTATTTTTATTGAAAAATGGAATTCATTAGCATCCACAGGAAAAATAATTTAGAAATTTGGAAAAACTTTAACTAGTCTAACCTACCAATTATCATTATTATTATTATTTTAAACATTTGGCACATTCTTGTACACATACATGAGTTCAAGCTTTATGATTTTCTTTTATATAAATATTATATACGTCGGTTTCCAATCGTATATAATTTTTTTATAATTTTTTTTTATAAACACTATATACGATATATTCAGAGGTTCCGATTGGAAACCATCGTATATAGTTATTTTATTTATTTTATATAAATAATATATACGGTGATTCCTAGCTAGAACCATCGTATATCGGTGTTTTTTTTAATAAATATTATATACGGCAGTTCCCAGTTGGAACCATTATATATAGTTATTTTTTTATATAAACAATATATATGGTTGTTTAGGCATTTATTTATTGTATACGGTAGTTCTCAATCGGAATTGTCGTATATTGAATTTTTTTAAAATATTATATACGTTGTTTTAAAACTGTCGCCATATATTAAGTAGTTGTATAAGATATTTAATATTCGACGATTCTTAACAACCGCCTTATATAGTATTTAATATACAACGATTCTTAATAATCACCATATATAGTATTTATTTACTACTTTGGTCACTTATATGACACTTAGTAAATCGTCATATATGTGTAAAAAAATCGTCATTATCTGTTTTTTGTAGTAGTGCACCTCTCTTAAGCACACATGCATGCGAGAGACTAACATGCATAACTTTTTTAAAAGTTGAATTGTATTTATACTAGTGCAAGCAAGCTCACATGCATTTTCAGATGTGAGCTTTCTCCGTGAAGGATGAGCGACTGGGTGGAGCATCATTCATGTGCTTGGATAGTTTTGAGTTTGATTCTAGTCACCTCGGTTGAGCTCTTTGCATAGAATAATCTTCTAAAGATTTATCAAATACACATCAAATAGTGATATTAATTTAAAAAATATATTAGTTAATGAAAAAATTTCATGATCAATCAATTTTCATTAAAGCACAAAGATATATGCATAATATTTGCAGCCTTATTTGTGGTGGGACAGATTAGAGAGGAATAAATGCAACAGGAATCCTTTGGCCTATAGGAAAGGCGGCGAAAAGAAAGCTAAGGGGCTATATTCCATAGCACAAAAGACTGAATACAAAATACAAGGCTGTCCTCATTCCTCAATACCTCATCTTTTGCATGCCCCATTCGCATTATTTCAATGTGCCCTCTACTCACGGATAGAACCGGTACCCCATCCCATTATAACGCTAGCTCACTATTCCAAATTTTACCTTTTTATATATGATTCTCTTTTTTTCTTTCTCTTTCTTTTTCTTGTCATTTTCTTTCAATTATTTTATTGAACTACATGGAACATATTTCACCATGCTTGGTAAATGGTGAATCTGTCCATTTTTTACGCATCCGTCATTTTTACATTTTGACCACGTCAAAAACGTATATTTGATAATGTAACAATTTTCTTCAAACTGTTACTTTTACAAACGCTACATTTTGCATTGTTTACAATTAGCGTTTTGGAGAAAAATTAATTTTTTTCTCAAAATGTCATTATTTAGTTCAATAATTAAAATATTAAAATTTTAAAGTAATATGAGATATTGCATAAAAATTTATTTAAAATTAACTAAAAAATATGACATTTAAAATTGAAGATGGAAATTAGTAATAATAAGGTCACTCTCATCTCTGATATTTTATTTGGTTCACATTGGGCCTATAAAAGTTTGACTGTTAGAGAAAAACTTAATCTGAAACTTTTAGTATGAAATTTTTTGTACAAAAGTCAAATCTCTAATTTTACAATTATATTACAAGTTCACTTACCAACTATTATTAGCTTTCTTTTACTTTTTGAGATTCTCCATTGTTTATACTCACTTTATATCCGTCAATGTCCTGCAAATGTGTTCTCCGATCCAAATGGAAAAATGAAAATTCCAATACTGATTAGACAATTGAAGTGTCTAGCACCAACAAGTTAAGTTTACATCTTATGCGCCTTTTTTAACCCGATCTTAAATGATTAGCATTTCCACACCCATTGACCATTGCTAACTTTCTCCGAATTTTAGTTCAAACATTAGGATTATATTGGTAACTTAAATGAAATACTTGGTAATAGAGATTGGTTTAATTAGAATGAATCTCTTTATTTGGTAATAAATAGGAATTGAAATCAAAATAAATAAATAGTTAATAAAATATAAATAAATAAAAATGTATAATACATATATGTAATATACAAAGAGTTGAGTTTCGTTACTTTCTTAGTCACGAAGAAAAAGAACATTAACTCTCAGAACTTTCTTTATGCATATCAGTCATGAACATATATTTGTCTTCAAATCTAACTTGTGAGACTCAATACCGAACTGTATAATTTTACACATAAAAAGCTCAACTCAAACTCAAATTCTCAATGTTCGTAATAGAAACCAAACTTCTATCCTGTCGCGGGAAGATAGTCACTTTTTTCTTTTCTTTGTGTGTTTGGGGCGGGGCAGGGGTGGGGACTAAACGAAATATACATAATTAGTTGATTTTAAATTTATTGTTAATCGATTCATTTTAATTATTTTTATTGTAATTGTTAGGAAAAATGCAAGCTATGAAATATTTGTGGTTCTCTATTATCCTGAATTTATTACTAATTTAATATTCACCACAAGTTCAAGTTGGTGAGTGATCAGAAAATACTTTGATAGTATGTGCCTTATATCTTTAAAGGAAGAACTTTATTATATACATCATACAAGAGTATCTGGTCTCTTTCTTGTGTCCCATTATTACTCTGAGTGTGATGTGTAAGTTCCAATCCCTACTCTGGGTGTACGGAGACGGAGATTGTTGTGTTAACCTTCAGGGACGACGCCATTGTTGTGTGTTTGCACCAGTAGCGACGAATTCGCTTTTGTCGCAGTGGTTATACCACTACACAACATTTCTTATATTTTCACATTATCGACCAAATTTCTCCAACAATATAATAAAGCATTCCATGCTGATAAGAGTGAAAATGGTATATCATCATGATAAGAAGATAGGGCATGCGTTCGCATTCTGGAGGACGTGCATTTGTGCTCCAAGACCTATTGTTGTCAACATCGGACCGTCGAGGCGGTTGGTCTCCACCTCCCCAAACAACTTTGTGAGTTGGATCATACAATCTAGAGCTAAGTATTATAAATTTATGCTTTAATGTGCATGCGTGTGATTATTCATTTTTTATTGGTTGTGCATTGTTTAAGCAGAAAACTTTTCCTATAAATTTGCAGAATGGGATATGATTATCTTGAGGATATAAGTGATTAATCTTGATTATAAACATCTCATGTTATTATGTTTACCGGTACACATGTATTTCTTAGTCTTAGAGCTTTAAAAAATAAAAGTAAATAATGCGGCTTTTTTTGCAATTTGAGGATAAAAATTGTTTATATATGTAATTAGCCTTTTAAGAGGCGGTGCAAGATAGAATATGCATGCATAAACATGAGCTATTTAAAATAACTTGATCACTACGAGAATTGTGGGGGGTCATGAGCTATTTAAGTTCTTGAGATATAATTGTCAATTCAGTTATATGATGTGTCTATTAAATTATACATTAAATTTATTTATGATTGACAGTCAATAAAAGTGAATGAACAAAATATGTCATAATTTTTAATTTCTTTCAAAACATCAATGTGTTATTTATTTGAGGGTATTGTATACATTGCAAGCATGAACTAAAATCACACTGATTGAAATGAATGTTGACATAGATATTGCTCAAGTATTGCACTGAATGAATATGAGATGCATATATATTATTGTCACATGATTTTAGATATTTGAATCATGTACTGAAATTATTTGTATAAAGACAATAAGCATATATCAAAGGCTTTAATTGCAATTTGTTGGTAGCATGAAAGAGTCATCATTCTTGAATACTGACTAGGAATATGGTTTTTAAGTAAACATCGGTTTCATCATTCGACCTGGGAGTTGTTTTTTTAAGAAGTAGGATGCAGATCATGTAGGCTAGTTAAAGAATACTTGATCCGATCCGATCCTGAAATGAGATTGACTTTCACATAATTTTTAAAAATCTAAGCCTTGTAAATAGATATTGCTTAATTGTTGTAATAATAACATTGATTTAAATGATCAGCGGTTTTCACACGGATAAATAGAGTATCCTACCTTTTTATACATGATACCATGAGTGGCTTGGGTGGTTGGTAGTTGGTAGTTGGTACTTGTGTTGTTATGCTAGAAGTAATGAGTTTGAACGTTATTGGTTGACCTTTGTTAATACTCCGTACTTTGTTTTCTTTCACACCCGCCTTCAACTTCTTGGGTCACCAACTTCTTTGCCAACCCCTTGGCCTAAGACTTTCCCAATAAAATGGGACTCAGGAGTCTCATGTCACCATTAAAACACATTCACAAAATAAAAAAAAATTAATTAAAAATAATATTAAAAACTTTGGGAAATAATCTAGGAAACACTCTAATAATTATAATATTACAATTCCAATTATTTTTGTATACATTATAACTAATAACAAATATATGTATCTTCAAGGAACTAATTAATTGAGAGTACATACACCTCAGAATCTCAGATCAGGTCCATAATATATGAGTCATCAATTCTTGGTGTGCTCTTGTCATATTTTGGTATTATCAACTTTTTTATATGCAGTTCGTAGGTTTAATAATTATTGTATGGAGAGACATAGCAATATGGATGCCTTTTTCTTTACTATTTAATACTCGATAGTTATTTCCAATCATTTATTACATTATATTAAAATTTAAAAATATGGTTGAAGGAATTAAAGGACGATAAAATAAAAGATAAGGAAATTAAAAAGAAAAAATAAACCCAAAGAGGTGGAGACCACCAAACCATGTATGGCAGAATCAATGAGAAAGACAAGGCAACTTTCTCAGCCGACTAAGATTTGCATGGATTCTTTGTCCGGTCTAATGTTTTTTTGGAAAGCTAGCTATCAGACCATTGAGACCTAATCTCGGAGGAAAAATTATAGATATTTACAGGTGAGGATTCGGAGGAAGGGTTCAGGTGATAACAAATGTTTAAGTAAAATTGAGAATTATTCATTTATTTATTTTTTGTATAAATCAATAATTGAGAGGTGCTGAAAAAGTAATAAAAAAATGAAAGAGGTCAATTTTATAAATATTAAAAATTTTAATAATTATAAAATTAATTTCACATTTTTTTACTAAAATACTCAAGCCTCAACCATTGGTGATTAAACTGATGGGCGGGTGTGATGAATTCTAAGTTTTTACAGGATGAGCTTAATTGTTCTCATTAGAATCCTCCCATATGTGTGTTTGTGTGGGCAGGATCAAATGAGACAGGGTCCTCTTGTAAAAAGTGAAGATTGATATTAGTCATCCATCAGGATTCATCAATGGTTGAATGTTTTAGTAAAAAAAAATATAGGGCCAGTTTTATAATTATTAAAAATTAACTCTTACGGGGTGTTTGGTTGGATATAAAATCTTTTTCATGGAAAATGTTTCCCTAAAAGTGGAGAAAAATAATGTTTTGTGTTGTTTGGTTGGATGGTAAATATTTTCCATTGGAAGTCTAATTCCTAAAAGTGGAGGAAAACAAAATCCTAGCAAAAGATTGGTATTTTGTTTTCCAAAGGATTTGATAATAAAATATAACACAAGTGGACTATTTTACCCTCATCAAAGTTTATTAATTACACATTTATATAATTTAGGAATAAGGGTCAAATAGGTTATCGAACTGCACACAATAATATAATTAGGCCACTTAACTTAAAAAAGCTACAATTGAGTCCCTAAACTAACCCATTTAATTCAATTAGTCCAATTTATAAGTTTTTAACAGATTACCACAATTTAAAAATATGTTTTAAAAAAATAATTATTTAAAATTAAAATAAAAATAAAAACAGATCCGGCCATGGAGACGAATTCGTCTCTTGCCATATTGGTCTTTATATTCATAATTCCTTACCATTCTAAACCCAACTAAACAATGGAATTCATATTTCCAGTAATTTATTTTCCTCCAACCAAACAATGGAATATCTTTTCTTGGTAATTTGTTTTCCATAGAATTTGAATTCCATTTCCCTTCAACTATTTTCCAACGAACAAAAAGGGATGTTAAGAGTGGTGTTCATTTAATTTTATAATTATTGAAAACTTGAAAATTTAGTAATGGTAATATCCTAGCCTTTCGTTTATCAAGACGAAGGGTGTCGATTTGTCCACATTTTATAATATCCTAGCCTTTCGTTTATAATTATTGAAAACTTGAAAATTTAGATAATCCATGGTTGTGATAAAATATTCGTAACCCTTAATTAGCGTTGATTAAGGCAACGATTAATAAGAAAAACTTATTTGAAGGGAAATTTGGTTACCACGATAGCATCAACCCACGACAAAACAATGAAAGCATCTCCCTCTATCCTTATGAAATGCACTCATTAGTATCTCTAAGCTTCCTATAGTGTTTTACGTTACTAACTCTCAACTCCTTCAACTGCTTCAGCCACCATATCAACATCCTCATGGCTAGCAAGCAAATAGCCTATGCAATCATTTACCAAACACGTGCCTTCATATGTTGCTCGTCGTGCATTCATACTATTTTGATCATGCATTCGTATACCGAAGGTAGTGTATTGATAACTCTGGTTGTGCATCCATTTTGTGAAACTTTTGCAAACACGACCTGAACACATAGCCCACCCATATTAACACAACATGCACAACAGTACCCCACAGAATGTACCACTTTACTGCTAGAAATGCACAGTTATACTTCTAGACTACACAGATGTGCATATCATTTTGTAAGTGCACACCTTAAACCTCTAAACTCTAAATTCCTAAACCCTAAACCGTAACACATAAACCCCACAAAACTAGCTACGTGGTGCACAATCGACACCCCAACCAATGCACATTTCAACATCCTGCGATGCACCACACTAAGCACACTAATGCACAACCTCATGCCCTACGATACACCAACCACCGACAAATATCCTCCAGCGAAAAAAAAACACAAACGCATAACCTCATGCCGGTAGCGACAGCCGATGGCCTGTTGAAGCACAAAGAGTTCGCCTCCACTGAGGCTTGATCGTGACCTCCCGTATAGGATAGCTACTACATGCCATTTGAGCACACCACTTAATAAATATATCTAATATGTAATTTAATCATTTAATTAAAAGAGATGGAAAGAAATTACATGTTGAGATAAAAGACTTGAATGATAAAATTAAATATTACGGAGTAGTTCTTTTTATTAAAGGGAAAAGTGTCAAATTGGCCCCCTAAGTGGGGTGGATAGTGCAATTAGGCCCCCAACTGAAAAAAACTCCATTCAAGCCCCCTAAATCGGCAAAAAAGTGCAATTGAGTCCTAAATTTGGCCCCCTAACTGAATTTGACCTGATAAACAAGTCATTTGGGACTCAATTGCACTTTTTTGTCGGTTTAGGGGGCTTGAATGAAGCTTTTTTCAGTTAGGGGACCTAATTGCACTATCCATCCGACTTAGGGGGCCAATTTGACACTTTTCTCTTTATTAAATAGTGAAATGATAAAAATTTAAATTGGGATTCGAGGAATTATTTGTGACAAATAAATTAAATAATACAATGTGATGTGATTAAATTTTACAATATCAATAATGGAGAACTAAAAGGAAAATTTGCGCATGATTAGTCATAACTAGACTGCCGAGATCACCGACAAGAGGGAATGAATTTGGGGAACCTCACTATCACGAATTCGTCCAAAACTCAATTTTCATTGGGAAAAGCAAGCTCTGTTAATGATAAAGACCAAATGGAATTTAATTATTCCCTTCTTTACTTGCTTATTAATGTGCAAAGGAAGTTAACTCATAATCTTGGTTGACTCTATCCCTAGCTAGCCCTTTTGCAAATATTTTGATTCCTCCATCTATTTATGGAACTCAATTTTAACACAACCCTTTCAAAATATATGGTGTAGCATTATTTCGAGGGAATAACAATGTAACGCGTAACATGTACGTCTTCTAAATGGATGGTTTTTAAGTGGGGCAAAATGAACTAACTGATATGAACGAACAAATTTAGATTATATTGAAGAGTACATTTCTGTAATATGATATGATGCATGCACTAATTCAAAGCGTCATGTCTTACGTTGAAATAGGAAATAATTAATTATATTTGAGTGCGGTTATATCTTTTAATTTATTTTGTCAATAAAGTGTAACAATTTCGAACACATATTATTTCTTATTTAGTATTAGGACTCTGTATTCTAGTTATACTATAATTCTTTCTCCCCTCCATTGTGAATCTACCTTTTACCATTCCTTATCTGACTAATAAGATTCTTTTTATTCTTATATAAATTTCTTCTTGTACTTTGTAAATGAATTTTTGTTCTAATATGGTATCATCAGGCCTGACAATCCATGGCTCGCTGTCAAACGTAACACCATAGTCGTCGCCGCTGATGACTCTACATCTTCCTCTCACACCATCTCAAATATTTCCTCCCTATCTCCCGCCCCGATAAATACCCTATAGACAAGACATCACTTTGTATCCAATAAACTTGCGTCTTCAAACTATTTATTCTTAAAAAACCCAACTCGCTCCCATTCTTCGCGGACAAAATCTTAGTGGATACGTTGATGACACGTTATCGTGTCAAGCTTCTTTCATTCAGGCTCCAAATAGATATTCCGTGGTAGCGCGGCCAATCCTGCGGGTCAAGATTGGGTCCGTCAGGATTCTTTTATTTTGCCCATATATAGCTCATCTTGTCTCTATCCGGTGAGATTATGTATCTTGCAGTGGAACATACCACGTCCCGGACCCTATGACAAGCTATTAAAACTGTGTTTGGGTCCTCATCTTGGCATGTTCTCATAGTCTCCTTAGTCAGCTACAATCTTTGCGCCAAGGGGATTCCACAACGAGTGAGTATCTTGGCAAAGCCAAAGTTTTGATTGGACTACTTGTTAAGCTGGGCAGTCGATTGGTTTGGATGAACATAATCTTTATCAGTTCAAGGGTCTTCGCCCTGAGTACCACATAATGATTTTCTCATTGATCACCAAGGAACATGTGACAAATTATCATCAACTCAACGACTATCTCACCGCACATCAATTCATCTATGCAGATGATGCCTCTTTGGCTGCTCCCCCAGCCCCACCATCAGCACTTGTTGAGCACAGAGAGAACCAACCAAAACCTCTCAACATGAACGCACTACTAATCAACTCCGTAGTCGTGGAAATATAGAAGGTTGAGGTTGTGGACATGGTCGTAGCTACGTTCCGAAGTTTCTAATTTACAACAACATTGGTCATACTACCCTACAATGTTACCAGAGATATTCAGGAGCCCTTGTTCCTCAAGAAAATATGACTTATGCTGATGATCTAGCCATCGCCTCATTTTCTCCGAACTAGCTCCCTAACACTAGTGTTACACATCATGCCACTCCAGACTCCTCTTCATTACAACAAGTGGAAGAATACGCCAGCAATGACACTCTTCAAGTTGGTAATGGTGTAGGTTTGAATA
Source organism: Ipomoea batatas (assembly GCA_002525835.2). NCBI lineage: Eukaryota > Viridiplantae > Streptophyta > Magnoliopsida > Solanales > Convolvulaceae > Ipomoea > Ipomoea batatas. The sequence continues at coordinate 435,787 of NXFB01000027.1, read as the reverse complement.
TTTCTAGTATTGGAGACACTTCTATATCCTCTTTCTCGCACTTCAATTCATTCAATTACAAAATGTGTTACATGTTCTTGATCTAACCATCACTTTTCTGTCTGTCAAACGTTTTGCCATTGATAATAATGTTTTCTTTGAATTTCATCCATCATTTTTTTGGTGTGAAGAATCTCACCACAAATCAAGTTCTACTTAAAGGAGAAAGATCGAGGGGGGCAGGGGTTATACAAACATCCAGTATAAAATCTTGGCACAACCGTCTAGGACACCCCTATTCAAGAGCCTTGCACAACATTTTGCGTCATTATCTAGTGCCAAAGTCTTCAAGTCATAGTAGTACACTTTATTCTACCTATCAACTAGGAAAAACTTCACAATTTCTTCTAGAAAGAGTGTCACAAAAACTAGTTCTTCTATATTAGATTTAGTTAACACAGATATTTGAGGATCATATATGGTTTTATCTAATTAGCTAGGGTCATCATTATTTCATTATATTTGTTGATGATTACTCTCGATATACATGATTTTTCCAATGAAACTTAAAACAAAGATCTATGCTATTTTTCATAGGTTTAAAGCACTAGTTGAACAAACTTTTTCCAGCAAAATAAAAGTCACTTAGTCTGATCTATGGGTGAATACAAGGTTATGCTACAACAATTTCAACTTTAATTTTCATTTTAATTCTTTTATTAATTATTATTCAAGGTTATGCTACATTAAGATGATAGTCAAAATTCAAAGAAAGCATTAACTACTTACATTTGTTCTTTTTGGGGACAAAAGTTGTCTTTCACCTATAGTAAAAAAGAGTGATGGGAATCTATTTCATCACAACAAAAACTATTGAAGTTACTAAATAGTTATATTTTTTTTAATTAGAGTAAATTCTCAAATGAGTCCCTTGACTAGTCATTTATTAATTTAGTCCTTGTCTTTTTATGCCACTTAATTTGGTTATCTGACTATAAAATTTATGCTTAAATTAGTCATCCATTAAGGTTTCAGTCAAGTGGGAGTTAAAACCAAGGGCAAATTCATCATTTTAGTTGCTTTCATCCTATTCTCTCCCGTTTGGTCCTCTAACTATAATATCTTAATTTCAAAGTTATAATTTCAAGATTAATATAGCTCGTTGAATTTCATCCTAATATTGAATTACATTTTTACCCCCTAGTAAATATTTCTACTTCTGCTCGACAAATTATACTATAGGCCAATGTTTACCTTGCATTGTGAACCCTGGTCCAAAACAACATCCAGATTATGTGCCTACAATTAACATATTATGTGCTTTCAATTAACAGATTTTCTGCTACAATTAACATATTATGTATCTGTAGTTATTAAATTATGTGTCTACTGTCTACAGTTAATAAATTATGTGCCTACACCTTATTTATAGGCACAAAATATATTCATTGAACGCACATAATATGTTAATTGTAGACACATAATGTGTATGTTGTTTTGAACTGTTTTCCTAGTTCATTACCATTGTATGAGCTCTGTTTTTTAGTCTCATTATTCACACATACTTGTTTCATTATAGTAATGTTGAAATATCATTTTAGTTAAATTGTATTTCTCGCTATTGAGATTTATTTTATACACACAATAAGTTCATTATAGCAATAATAAAGTATCATTTTAATTGCACTAAAGGTTCATTTGACAATATGCATATATATTTATGAACTCTGCTATTCAGTTTCATTTTATAGATACAATAAGTTTATTATAGTAACAACAAAATATCATTTTAATATTGCAATAGGTTCATTTGATAATATGCTTTTATATGTGCTCTGCTATTTAGTTTCATTCTATACACAATATATTCATTATAGCAACACAATAATAAATTACGTGTCTACAGTTAATTAATAAATTATGTGTCTGCAGTTTATTTATAGGCACAAAATATGTTAACTAAAAGCACATAATATGTTAATTACATACACATAATATTGATGTTATTTTGAACAAAGGCTCACAATGTAAAGTAAACCCTAGTTTATGGTATAATTTGCCGGACAAAACTAGAAATATTTACTAGGGGATAAAATTAAATTTAATACTAGGATGAAATTAAATGAGCTATATTAATCTAGAAGTTATACCATTGAAATTAACATATTATAGTCAGAGGACCAAATGTGGGAGAAATGGGAGAGAATGGGAGGAAAACAATTGAAATGACAAATTTACCCTTGATTTTAAGGCCTACTTAACTCAAAGCCTAACAGAGGACTAGTTTGAGTACAAATTTTATAGTTGGAAAATGCTCTTTTAACCTCCTAATTTTCCATCATGATGTGGCGTTCATTCATTGGCATCGATGAATTAAATTAGTTGACCCTACTGCTAATTAAAAAATGAATTTAACTACAAATAAGATAATGTCACCTAGCCAAAGACCTTGTGGTCTAGTGGCACCCGGTGTATCGATTTACACTCCCACATGGATGATGGGAGTGGTTTGAGCCTCAGTGGAGGCAACTATTGACTCTTTGTGCTTCAGTAGGTTGAGACATTGTAAGTCAACAAATTGAGTGGTGTCTTTGTGCTTCAGTAGGTTGAGACATTGTATAATCAATTTGAGAATTTACTCTTTTTAATTATAAAAACTATTGTATGTCTCTAAAAATAAATTTATTAGTGATGATGAACCTTTTGGTGACAAAAGAAAAGAAAAAAAAAAAAGAAAAAAAGAATGCAAACATTAGTGACCATAAAGTTTTTGTAATAATTACACGTTGTTCCCGGGCCGCTAAAATTACTATGGCTAATAAAATATACTTTTAATAACAACAATTAGTGACAAAAATAAATTGCGACACTAGTATTGCATTAGTGACAATTTAATTGCATCAATTATTAAATTGTCACAATTAGTATTGCATTAGTGATAAATGAATACGTTGTAATAATTATCACAAATAAGCCAACTATTATGTAATATTTTTTTTTTTGAAAATAACTATTATGTAATATAATGACACCTTTGTTACTATTTTAAATGGGTGGTCATGATCGAACCTCGGTGGTGGTGGGGGCATTAGTTTCTTTGGGCTGAATATCATTGAGAAAGTATAAATTAAAACATATACTAACTCATAAAGAATCATGAGTGTTTAAAAAAATTATCACAAATAATAGTGTCAATTACATTTGTTACAATAAATAATAATCCACCCCGATCTATTTTTTTCAATAACTCAGGTATTTTGCTTTCACCTTACTATATCCTAGACCCCATGAACCCGTCCTCATGCATGTCCAATTTTGATACTTAACACCAAACTCTATACTTCTGCACACAAGGAGGCTAACCCAAACTGAAACTCCCAAATGTTTGTATGGTAACAAGAATTAAAGTCCACCTTGTTGCCAGAAACAAGTCTTAAATAAGACTTCTCAACAACTAAATCAATGACCTAGAGGCACCCACTTTGTTGTTGAAAGTAAGGCTCAAGTGACTTTTAAGTAATGTTCCCAATCTTCTTTTTCTTTTCTTTTTTTTTTCTTTTTTTTTTCTTTTTTTTTTTTAGTTTTTGTTTTTGAGTATATATCATTACTCAAATAAATCTTTCTTGCAAAACAAGTGGAAATGAGAATCTTGATGGGCATGAAAGGAGGAAGATTGCAGTCATTGTGATGGAGAGGATAAGTAAGAGGAATTATAGTAGCCAATAGAAAAGAATTTTAAGTACTCCCACAAAGTGTGGACCATGAAAATGCTTGTTTTGTACGAGTGGATACCCTAGCTTAGGTTCAAGCTAAGGCAAATCTATATGCAATGCATGCACATCATCAACAAAACTCAGTGGGGATGGGTTTTGGTCCCTGGCAGCCTGGCAGTCTGGGCTTTTAAGTTGTTAGTTATCATTATTATATGGGAAGTCGTCTAGTTGGACGGTCGCTATGGGGTATCATTTCCTCTTTGATTTTAATCTTTTCTAAGAAGATTCTCTATATCTTTAATATTTGTAATAATTGATGCATGTGTGTAGGGTTTTGAAATGTTTTAATAATAAGAAGGTTTGAGTTTATAGACGGACCCGCGGTTATGCTTAATTCAAGAATTTCAAAGCCTTTTATAGGATATGAATTCAAAATTATATTTGTTTGTCGATATTTGATAGTACTCTTAAATGAAATTTAAATTTGTAAGAAATGGCATTTAATTTGTTATTGCCGTTCGCATATATGAATTTCTTGGGTAGGAATGGCAAATAAGAAAAACAAGGAAATAAAAAAATTGAAACAAAAAACAAGTGAAAAAATGCAAAACTCTCTAAAACGATCATTTCTTATCCTTGAAATTGTCTACAACACCACCTTTGGGCTTTGGACAAGCTCTTCGTGCTCCAAAACCCTATCTTATTAGTGAATTTATGACGACCATAAGCTTGGATTGGCGAAGACATCAAGCTCTCATCTTCATCTTCGAAATGAACCTTTAAAAAAAAATATTTTAGCCAGTATGGGCAGCTCAGTTGGTCACAGTGGTAAAATTTGAAAAGAAATACCAGGAATCAAGTCTCATCAGCCACAGTGTGCAGGGACGGAGCCATAAATATCTTCCAGTGGGGGCGAAATGTAAAAATAAAAGAGATGGTTAAAAAAAAAAAAGGAAACACTTTATATATAAATATAATGATAAATATTATTAGATCGATATACGCGAAAAATAAAACAAATTATAACTTTATAAAAATATTCATAACAAAATATGAAACATTGATAAAATAATTCAAATAGAAAATACATTATAAATTACATATCTCATTATGAATATAAAAATACAAAATATAAAACATAATTAATTTGATAAAATAATTGAAATAGAAAACACATTATAAATTACATATCTCATTATTAATATAAAAATTCAGAAGCACAATTAAGAAAACTACCTGCACCAACGGTAGCTATACGTGCATCTCCCACCTCGTCTATTAATCCATTATTTACCATGTCTGTTTTATTATATTTATATCTAAAACATGAACTATATATAAACACGTATACATACTGCACTATATAGGGGATAGGGGTGGGGTGAGTGGGGGCAGCTGCCCCCACAGTGGCTCCGTCACTGGCAATGTGTGAGCAACCTCTCAAAGATACTCTGTCGGGGTTGAGATTCAACCTTTTGGAAGAAAACATATATTTTAATTATTAAATATTTAATTGGATTCCCATTGTGGAATCAAAACCTCTTTGATTAGCTTTCTAACAAAGCTAGGAAAGAAGATAAATAAATATAAAATAGGAAAAAGTGTCAAATAAGTCACTGAACTTATCGCTTTTGTGCAATTGAGTCATTGAATTTAAAAAGTGTGCAATTCAACCATCAAGCAAGCAAAATTTGTGCAATTGGACCATTTTTACAAAATTTTTTAATTCAATTTGAGTTAAAAGCATTTCAATATTGACTCCCAACTAGTATGGTAGAAGAAAATGCCACTCTTAATACATATATGTTAGTAATATAAGTGGATTTTATCTGAAATTTTTTGTAAAAATGGTTCAATTACACAAATTTTGCTTGTTTGATGGTTGAATTGCACACTTTTTAAGTTCAATGGCCTAATTGCACAAAAGTGATAAGTTCAGTGACCTATTTGATACTTTTTCCTATAAAATACATTTAATCATAAAGAACATGTTCAGATCATATAATCATATATATGATCAAGATACAAACAAAGCCGTTCAATCTTAGCATGTTCATAGGTTGGCATGGTTCATCATTTTCTTCATTGACTTTATTTTCTAAAGAAGTTTCTCCTATCACTTCTGTCACGGCTTTCGCCGGCTTTGACTACATTTATAATGTTACACATGGCATGTCTATAATGTTACAATAAATCTCATCGATCGTATTTGCCAATGGAAGATGGTATCGTATACCTCTTGGTCACTTCCATGTCTACTTCAGACTTCAATTCATCCAAATCCAATTTGGTATAGATTTGGTGTTTCTCCAATGTCGTTATAAGAGACTAATATACGGCCGACTGCAGTCCTCAATTACAATTAGAATCTTTATTATCATTTCAAATGGGTGGTCATAGGATCCAACTTCCGTGGGGGACAATTGATTCTTTAGACTGAAAGAATTTGATAAAGTATAGAACAGTTAGTCAGTTACTACCTTGTAAACTTGACGTGAAATTGCAATTAGGTCATCTAAATAAAAAAACTATAATTTAATCCCTAAACAATACAAAATCATACAATTGAACATAAAATGACATGTTCACCCGATAT
>NXFB01000027.1:363569-377248 GCA_002525835.2 Ipomoea batatas | reverse complement strand
GAAAACAAGGATATTGTGCTTGAATATGTCAATATAGATTATTAGCTCACAGATATTTTGACAAAGTCACTGAGTGAAAGTAGGTTTTCTATGTTTGATGACACGCATTCGGCGTATGGTGCGAACAAGTGCTCAAAAGATTGTGTGTTGGGGTTACCCCCAAGTTGTATCGTCTCTCATGGAGGCAAAGCGGAGGTCTTGTTTAACTTTTATTTAAGAGAATGCATTGTGTTCACCGGAATATTTCATCACGCTCACACATTAAAAATCAAATCGTTGTGAAGTTGTATCAAACAAATGCAAACAATCAAGTGAATCAAATCAATTAAAAGAACTAGGGAATGAATTGTATTCGATCATGATGCTTCCTCGTTTGACACGTGCAAGGGAGGATTGGCTTGCTAAGTTGGTTATTCTAGGGTGATTAGTTTAGTACTTTTCCTCGTATTTGGTCTACTAAGACTCTCTAGCACTGGAGTGCCTTTTCACAACCAAGAGGCCTAGGCATTTTCACAAACACATTGTCTACATCACCTACCTACTAATCATATTCAAGATCTACATAGGAAATCGTGATTGAATGTAGCTTAACAATAACACTAGCAATATATTGCCTAGGTTAATGCCTTAAAACAGGTTAATGCCTTAAAACATTCAAGAGATGGCCAAAACTCATAGAATACAAACAATTCAACAATCATAAACAAGAATAATCAATCCAACTCAAGCAATCCAATCTCCTCAATAAGAAACTATAGATCTACACTTAGCATCATGATCTTGCACAATTCAATCCCTATTTGAGATATAGCTACTCATATCTAACAATTGAAATCACAAGATCTAAAATCATACAAGGAATTGAAATAGAAATAATCTAAATTGCAATAGAATCAAAGATAGAATTGTAGATTACCTAATTGAGATCAAATATAGAATCCAAAAGCAAACTTCAAAGTAGATTGTCTTCTCAAATTGAAATCAAAGATGAACTTCTACTAGCTAGGTTTTTCTATCACTTTTCTCTGCAAATGTCTAAAAGGTAAAAATGTAATCTAAAAACTCAATCTGAACTTTTCTCCAACTCTCTCTAAAATTTCCTAAGCCTTTAAATAGCTTCCCCAAAATTGCCCTTGCTACTTAATTTTCCGGATCGCCCCGTCCACGCACGAGTCCACGCATGGACTCAGGCTTGGGAGCTCTCTGGACTTTTCCCACGCCTGCTTCACGCGTGGAACAGTCTGCTCACTCCTCAGGGTTTTTATCCTTTAGGGTGTGTTTGGTAACCCGTAAAATGACTTCTAGAAAATGTTTTCTGAGTTTTCTGTGTTTGGCAACGTCCGGAAAATGTGGTCAACGGAAAATTCGGAAAATCAATTCATTTTTCCAGAAAACGACTTACGGAATTCTTTTCCGTAAGTCATTTTACGGAATCGCCAGAATAGCTGTTTCGCATGTTTTCGACCAAAACCAAGCCATATCACCCATGACCATGGACCAAGGAGGTGGGGAAACCGCCGTAAACCTTTGCTAAATTTTTTGTAATTTTTATTTTTTTTTATAAATTATATTTTTTATTAAATACCATTATTTTAATAACTATTATATATTTTTATATTTTAAATAAAACAATTACAATGTTTAATTATATAATTCTATCCATTTTCCATTAAATGAACCAAACACACAATGACAATTTTCCATAATACATCCAAACACTCGAAATGAAACTATTTTCCAGAAAATGACTCATTTTCCAGAAAACATTTTCCAGAAGTCATTTTTCTGCTTTCCAAACGGACCCTTACTTCGTTTTGCTTGCCAAGTTTACATGTTTTGCGTTTTCATCTCCGAAACCTACAAAACCACTCAAAGTGTGCCAAGAATAAAATTTGCACTAGATTTCCACATTAGAACTTATGAATGTAATAAATAGTTCACAAAGGATGCCAAATCGCTCCTAAATTACCCTAACTTAGACCCTTAATCTAGTTATCTTTGGTGCTTATCAAAGTTTTCACACTTTACTTTGCTTGACCTCAAGCAAATCATTTCAAACCACAAACACATAAGAACCAAAGATAACTAGGATCACTCAATTGGACACTCGGTCAATAAAAAAATGAATGCAAAAGTTATCGGGGAAGGGGAGATCCCTCATGCTATCTACAAAGGGCATTAACTAGATGTCATACAACTAAAGGAATATTCACGGGAAGCAAAAACCCTTTAAAGATAAACATTTAAGCATAGGGGACACACCTCTCACACCATTTTCAAACATGCAAATCAAGGTTGGATTCACCTCCTATTTGGCTAGGGCCTTCAAGCTGATCCCACTAGTGGGAACGATGTATACAACTTAATCAACCCTTCCAACCGAAACACAAAAGCCTTAAGCATAAAAATAAATGAGGGTAGGGGCATGGACCACTCACCGCCAATGGCTTAAGACGGTTCCTATTTTTTCTCACTTCCTAGGGTAACGTCATCGGGCACTAGACTTCACATGGATCTCCATGCTTTTTCTAAGGTCGGTGCAATGGGTACCCGAACCCTAGCGAAGCGACTCACCTCCTCTCTTGTTTTCTCATCTTCTAGGATCATTTCGTTGGGACAACTGACTTCACATAGAGCTCTACGCTTGTTCGAAGACAGTGCAATGGTTGCCTAAAATCCTAGCAATATGGCTTTCCTCGATTTTTACTTCTAGGAGTGACCCTTTTTAGCCTTTTCTACTTTCACCATAACAACCCCTCTTGCCTCTTTCTTGGGATAAGGGATTTTTTTCTCATTGCTCACCAATAGGCTCACCTTTTGCCCCATACCCTACCAAAGTTAGTTCAATTACGAGCTTTGCTTACATTATCCTTCTCAAATTAGGATGTGTACACTCCCACTTCAAGAGATCCTTGACTAAGGTCCTAACAAAATAAGAGGTGAAAATCATGCAAGGATGCAAGAATATAAACCTACTTGGTTCTAAACACTCTCATGGGTACAAAAGGTAACTTCCCAAGGATATTCCAAGAATAAAAAAATTAATTGACATCTAATCAAAGCTCTTCCTAGATAATATCAAGAATGACTTACTCTCCAAATATCAAGCACACCCATGCATCATGACCACAAGACCAATTAAGCAATCAAACATGTTAAAGCACAAAGTGCATCCTTTACACACTTTAAACCAAACATCGTACTCGATGTTGCTTTGAGGACTAAGTGGATTAAAGGAGCACGGGTCTATCACTCAAATAATCAAATCAAAACAAACCAAACCCCTTTCCACACTTTAGAAGTGTCTACAGGATGGGGATTACAACAAAGAATCCTTTTGTGAAACAAAGAATGGCATGCTCATCATTTGTGTAAAGTGAAATGCAAATCTAACAAGATATTTCCACACTTTGAAATTGAAAACAGGGCATTTAATGTAAAAAGGGGATAATAAGTTACAATCAAGTATGCATCCCTTTCTTTTCCACACTTTAGCTTCGAACATGAGTTGCCTCCGTCATCAATGCTACAAGAAAAATTGTTAGCATGTAAACATTCAAGGTGCAATGGAGTAGGAAGCTACTCCTTTTATTCCTTCTCTCCTTTTTAATTTCATTTTCCTACTTTTCTCTCTCTTTTTTTTCTGTAAAGCTTGGGTGCCTCCCAAGAGCGCTAAGTTTAACATCTTTAGCCCAACTCAAATGCTAAAAAAAAATAACATCAAGCTAAAAAGAACATCAAACATAGTCTAAAGTAGAACATACTAAAAAACAAGTAAAAAGCATCAAGAATCTAAAAATTAAAGTGCAAGTATTAAAAAGTCTAAAGTAAAAGCATTTAATCTAGAAAGCAATAAAGTGCATGAAAGTAAAGAAAATATAAAAGGCAGAACACCGCGCATAGGGAACCTAATGTTTCAATTAAGACTCATAACAATCACTCATTCAACAATATTTTTCTCTTCAAATCTCTTCCTTCTTATGCCTTGGAGCTATGGACTCTCACTAACCACCATATGAGGGAGGATGGAATTGGTTGGCCAACTGGGCTTGAAGCTCTTCAATCATCCTTGCATTTCTCTCCCGGCTTCTCTTGTCCGTGCAATCGGCTCATCCTGCCTAGCACTATGAGACTGTAAAAAAACCATCTGCTCTTAATGTAGATGCATGTGAAAAGCTCTAGTGGTTTCCCAATCCATCATCGTGGGTACATCCTTCGGTGCGTCATATCCACCTCGGTGCTCCTCTTCTTCATTATCTTCATCTTCCTCATCTTGTCCTTCTTCATTCTCTTCATTTTCCTCATCTACCGACAAAGCATCATCTCTTCCCAGCCGTAAGCTCATAACAAAGAAATCTTGAATAGTAAATGCAGTCATCTCCGCCTCAATTCTCTCACTCGCTAAATCCGCATCAAGGCCCAATCCTTGGCAAAACTTGGTCACCAATGGCCCGATGAATACCGATTAAACATTTGGCTTGTTCTGATCTATGATCCACTTCTTGACTTGTACGCCCATGTTCACTTGCTCATCCTTTTCTATGTTCCACATGTAGAACAAATCTTATCGGTATGTTTTGTTCAAGTTTGTCTTTCTTCCCGACAAGTTTATAGTTAATGCTAGTTAGATTGCCTTAAGGTGGTTCATTCGGATCTCCTTTGCCTTCAAGTTGCTTGAGGTGTACTCCGCATTCCCCGTGATTGCCTTCCAATAGGTTGCGGCTTCTTTATCGATGTGAAACTCCACTCGATATCTCCGGAATTGAGGATTATTCATCTCATGGCAGTTATGAAGTCCAAGGATCAAGGCTAGGTCATCCACGGAGTGGTTGTATTTCTTTCCAAATAACACATGTGCGATTGATTGTTTGGAATTGTTGGTCTCCTTCTTAATCTTCAAAGAAGCTAAGAACTCATATGTTACCAGCCCGTAGGTCGGTCCTCTCCACTCAAACACCTTACTCCATTGTCGGTGCCTAAGCAACCGGTCCACCATGTAATCACACGTGAACTCTCTTAGCACACTTGGATCAAAATATTTTCCACCGATCAAATTCTTGGACTTGTAGACATCCACGAGTGCCAATTGCTCTCAATTCAAACCCCTAAGTACTCTTGTTTCTCTTGCATTTTGATCAACCGGTGATGGGGGTTGCACACTAGCCCTTGTTCGACTAGAACTCCCAACTTCGAATATGCTCTTCTTCGCTTTTTTTTTTCTTCCCATATTTTTCATACAAGATCTTTAACACAAGAAAAATTCCATGAATATCATTGGTTAGTCACACTCAATCTCTCTTTTCTTCTCTAAATGTTTTTCAACATTTTCGAAATTCCACTTCTTTTTTCGAAAATCACTTCAACAAAATTTTTCAAAAATTGGGCATGGTTTCCCCTCTTTTTCATCTATTCTTAATCATAAAAATCATAGCAATTCATTCCAATCATCAACATACATTCACAATTCAAGATTAAACAAAGTCAAGTCAGAGTCAACATTTCAAAAGTCAACTTAATCTTCTTCCCCAATTCAAGAACTAGGGTTGAAGGGTGAATGCGCATTTCTTCATACAAGTGTGTGTATCATCAAATTGAATTCATATTCAAGCACAAGAACATGTTTCCTAACAATTTCTACCATCAATTTCATGTAAATCAACACTAATCAACAAATCCAATTCACAATTTCATCCAAATTCAAACTAGGGTTGTTTCATGAAAATTCATTCTCATAAATTGTTCACATTCAATCAAAGAAAACAATGAAACAATGTTCTAATGATACAAACTAACCAATATAAACAAGTATTTCATCATGAAAATCACAAGACAATGTAGTAAGAATTTCAAGAACATTCAACTCAAATCTTCAAAAATGGCCATGGAGATGAAATTTAGAGATGATTTACCTACTTAAGATGATGATTTGATGATTTCTACTTGAAAAATTTAAACAAAAGATGGAGAATAGGAAATTTTCCTTCAAACCTTGTGTGGAGCTCCCTCTCTCGTGGTCAAGAACAAAAATGTAGTGGGAGGAAATGGCTTTGTGATGTTTCAGCTGAAGACTTTTATTTTTCCTGTCAATGCTCATCCACGTGGACGCCCACATGGAGCGTCTCTGGAAATTTCCCACATAGCTTCCACGCATGGGAGGCTCTGTAGAGATCTTTCTTCGTTCCTTGCTTTTGTCTTCCACTTTTGGTCAATTTTAGCTCAAGTATTGCACCAAGCTCCTTCAAGTTAGTCCCAAAAACATACCAAAACAAAATACCAACAAAAACACAAAAATTCACAAGAAATCAAGACAATATATGCACATGAAAACCTTGGGTTGCCTCCCAAGAAGCGCCATGTTTTACGTATTTGGCTAGACGCAACATTTCATTTTTCTCAACCATTATCCTTCACCTTTGGTTAGAAGCACTTGGGAGCCCAAGGGCACGTTTACTAACTAGAAATTTTCTTCAGTTTTCTAAAAATTTGGAAAATTAGAAAACAGAAAACACGTTTACTAACACAGTTTTCCATTTTGAAAACAGGAAATAATTTTCCAGTTTTCTAGAAAACTGAAACACTACTAAAAGCTATTTTCTAAATGGAAAACAGAATCAACTATCATCTATTAGACTATATGTCACTATAACCACATTCTTACCATTATCTACTTCCATATGTATTCATTGCTATGATTACATTCATTATCATCTTCTTTTACTTATCATCGTGTTTTATCTTTTCTACTTGCATTACTTATTTAAACATAACTTATTTGATTATGCTTAAAATTATACATCATTCACATTATTAAAATTAAAAATTAAAATCTATACCACGTTTCATATTTTGATTGAACTCAATTGATTATTGATTCAAATATTTTTAATTATGTTATATCGGATACAAGTTTGGTCCAAATATCGGATATTGAAATTTCACATATATAATATTAGAATTCAAAATAAAAATTATATATATTATATACATGTCATTCAAATGAATATATCCAAACATATTTTAAATATTATTAGTTCAAAAATATTAATATTATCTAAACTAAATTTTATGTGAACTTAATAGGTTATTGGTTTGGATATATTTTTATTCAAGTTATATACATATATAGATTTGGTTCGGATATCAAATGTAAAATTTTTACATATTGGACTTAAAATTAAAAATTATATTTATTCTATTTAAACCAAATATATTTTAAAATATTTTAATATGAGGTCTAAAAATCACTCGAAATTAAACTTGTTGTTAATTTTATAACGTTAATCTAAAAAAATTGAAAAAATAAGTGTTAGTAAACAAGTTTTCTAAACCGAAAACAGAGAATGAAAACTGAAAAATTAGAAAACATAAAACAGAAAACAGTTTTCTATTAGTAAACAGGCCCCAAGTGTTCTTCCAAACCAACTTTTCCATCTCCCATATAGGCTTGGTCTTGGTTTTCACCTTGACCATATCATTTATAACTTCTTTTCCTTCCTTCATGAAATTAACATTCTCGGTCTTGGCTTTTCCCCCATCAAACCTCAAAGTTATTTCGTCCGTGCCTACATCAATCAAGGCACGACACGTTGCCAGAAATGGCCTTCTTAAGATCAGTGAGCCAAAGGGCTCATTCTTTCCCATTTCACAAACAACAAAATCCATGGGCACTAAAAACTCACTTACCATTACAAGTATATCTTCCGCTAAGCCCTTAGGATACCGAGTGGTTCTGTCGGCTAACCGGAGTGTGAGCCTAGTCGGCTTCAAACAAGACAATTTCAAGCCCTCATACACACTCAATGGCATCAAATTAATCGAGGCTCCAAGATCGACTAGAGCATTTGAGAATTCTGTGTCCTTGATAGAACACGAAACCACAAAGGCTCTTGGTCACCCTTCTTTATAGGACAACTCGTAGAAACTAAAGTCGATGTCTCTTTGCCTAAACATGTAAACTTCTCCATACCATCATTCTCAAATAACTCCTTCCATTAGGCATCACAACAAAATGTTTATAAAAAAACATTAAATGTACCTTTGCGTGCCTTGACCTTCTTCTTTGGGGCATTTGATTCGTGCTTTGGAAGCACATTCTCCTTGATTTCGCTCCCAAGATCACAAGAGGTGATCTCTTCACATCCTTCATATAGAGGTGATCTCTTCACATCCTTATCACAAGTTTCCGACCTTATCACAAGTTTCCACACTTTATTCTTGCTTGTCCTCAAGCAAGTTATCAATCAATGCAAGGATGATAAGTGCTAAAGATAATTCAAGATAATCTCAAGAAACAAATGGTCAATCAAGAGAGTTGTGCAAGAAAACGGAGGGGGGGAAATCCTTCACACCATAAAGTAAATGTGATAACAATGTGCCCAATTTTCCAATTCAAGGAATATTCAAAGGAAACAAAAACCCTTTTTCAAAGAGTAAGATCAAGGGGACACTCTCTCAACACACAATTCAAGCATGCATTTCCAAAATTTGGTTCACCTCCTATTTTCCAAGGGTCTTCAAGCCGAAAAACAGAAGAAACATTTTGCACAGGAGGTGGGGATCCCGAGACAACAGTAGTGGGTGTCTCATGGCATGGCTGGAAGATGGATTCAGCCTAAGGATGAGGCTGAGGAATTGAAGGAACCTGCAAAATAGTCTTAATGGCAAACGAAAAAACTGTTTCATCAAACCGCAGATGCTTGCACACATATATCTTATTAGTCTGTAAGTTCATTCACCTATACCATGAAAATAGTCAAGATAACCTAAGAAGACACAAGGAGAGGATCTGTAAGACATTTTATGACGATTGTATGGTCTCAAGCGAGGATAACACAGACAACCAAAGACATGAAGAAAGAAATAAGACGGAGGGTACTTATGAGCCACAAGGTGAGGACTAAAATTATTCAAGACACTAGATGGCATTTTATTTTTCAAATAAACAGTAGTTTCAAAGGCAAAGTCCCAAAATCGAGAAGGAACTTAAGCATGAGCCATAAGAGTTATACTAGTTTCAACAATATGTCAAGCGCCACTACATTTAGAGCGACCATGTGTCCTTCCTCGCTAGGCAGTAAGCACCATCCGTTGCTATATGGATCGGCCGAAGTCGTCAGCGACGATGAACTCTTGTGCGCCTAGAAAGTCAACAAGCTCTTGAAGAGACACAGGTTGACCATGAACGGCTAGCGATGCTGTTAAGGGGCGGAATTCTGGGTAGAAACCCCGAAACACATAAAGGTTCTACTTGTCAAGGGTGACCAGCCGGCCAGCTAGTGCAAGGTCTTCGATCACCATCTGCGCACGGCCGATGTAGTTGGCAACGGAGGAGTCGCCTTGTCGAAGCGACTAGAGTTGCCCGAGCAAGTGGAGAGAACAAACATGCGAGGACGAGGCAAGCGATTGTTCGACGGCAACCCACATCCTTGGACGTTTTGCATCTTATTGGCAAGTGCATGACCTCCGGTGAAAGTGAGGAAATTAGCATAGACAACAGAGCTTGGTCGTGGTGAATCCAGTGGCGTATGCTAGATTAGGTTGCGAAGTAGTGGAGTCGTTGGCAGAAGTAATGGTGGGCAGTGGACATGGGTTTGTCCCATCCACAAACCCTATTAAATCATGACCCCGTAAAAATGAAACAACCTGAATCCTCCACAACAGAAAATCCTTGTTGGTTAATTTAATGGGAATTGACGTCCGTAGAGACAAGAAACCCTAGCTAACTGATACCATATGAGAATTGTATGAATTTTATTGAATGGGATAAATTGACGGCCGTAGAGATAGGGGCAAAAAACCCTAGCTAACTGATACTAGATGAGAATTGTATGAATTGTATTGAATGGGGTTGCGGTGGATAGAGAATTGACAGCTGTAGAGACCAAAGAAGTAATAGTAACATCTGAGACAATCCATTTAGAGGAAGGAACAAATCCGTTAATGGCAGAATTGTGATCAGCCATAGGGACAAGAAACCCTAGCTAACTGATACTAGATGAGAACTATGAATTGTATTGAATGAGATAAATTACAGAGTTTCATAATACAAATATATATAGAGTAGGAATCTCAGAGAGACTAGGATGGAGAGTCATAACCTGACCCAAATACATAAAATCCTAATAAGAGGAACACTCCCATATTTTCTTGTTCTTTAACTCTCTTTAATCCTTTCTCTGCAATTTTCTTTTTCTTAATCCATTGTGTTAGAGCTAACTGAAGATCTACTTTTAACACAACTCAAATTATCAAATACTCATATTACTATTTCTATACGAAAATTAAGTCCATGAATAATGCAAGTTTATGCAATTCAACCAAAATGATTGATCCTATTGATAAAAAATACTGACGTGACATTTAAAAATGTAAACAAATATTTTAAAAAAGTGTAATTGACTTGAAGTCCTAGATAACCATTTTTTGTCCTAAAAAAATTTCCTTGTCCAGTATAAATAAATGCTCATTATATTTGCCCATCCAGAGACAAAGAAACATGCCGGAAAATGAATAGAATCTACGTTTCCGACTAGGGAAGATGAAGAAACTAGTAATTTAAAATAGAAATAAGGTTCAAATTAGCCACTGAACGTGACCTGAAAGTGTAATTAGGCCACTGAATGAAATAAATGTGTAATTAGACCATTAAACACTCCAAATACATGCAATTTCACATTATAGCAGGTTACCTTCCCTTTCATCAGGTTGCCTGCTTATGTGGATGGTGAGTAACATTTTAAAATAATTTTTTAATAATAAACATTAAAAAATAAAATTAAAAATTACTTTAAAAAAATGGTGGCCATCCCTCCCCCTCCCCTCCTTCATCTTCAATCAGAAAGGACTCATAAATTCTATTTATAATACCTTTTTTTTTAAACCTTATAGTACCTTGAAAATAAAACTCTAAAAAGCATTGCATCCTGGCATTTGTTTGTTTTTTTCTAAAATAAAAATTTTAATTTTTTTATTTATTTTATTTTTATTTTTAAAATTTATTATTAAAAAATATTTTAAAATGTCAACTCGCCATCCATATAAGCAGACAACCTGATGAAATGGAAGGTAACCTGCTATCAGGTGAAATTGCATACATATGGAGTGTTCAGTGGCCTAATTGCACTTTCAAGTTACATTCAGTGGCCAATTTAAACCTTATTCCTTTAAAATAAAAAGCCACGTAAATTGAGGATGATCGGTACAATTGATTTTTTTGTTTGATTGCATGAATTTGATTTGTTTATAGACTTTATTAATTACAAATTTGTTTAAAGTTGAATTACCTAATTACATTTTTCATATGCATTTGAGATGTTTATATAAAATAAAACTAGTGTTTTACCCATGCAATGCACGGAAAAAAAAATTGTTATTATGAATTTAAATAAAGAAATTAAAAAATATATATTATAAAATGTACAATATAATAATACAGTTGAATTTTCATATATTTGGTCAAGTATCTATTATAATAGCATATAAAATTAAAATTTCGTATGATTAATATAATATCTAATCATGTACATATTTATATAAATTGATAGAAAAATTTACATAATTAAATTAAATTATTCCTAATCGTATTTCATATGTATTATAATTATAACAATATAAATAATAAATAAGAAAATTATACTTAGAAATTAAAAAATGTAAATTTTAAATTTTGTATATGTGGTTTTAAATCAAATCAAACTCATTTTCTTATATGATTCTATAATACAGTGTAGATACAAATAATATTTATTAATATGTATATATGAAAATTCTATAATATAATTTATGTAATTATAATTTATATTGATATATTATAATTAAAATAATTAAAGTTAGAAATTAAAAAAATAGCATTTTAATTTTGTATGATTAATATATTGCATAAGTATATGTATGTATGCATTTTTAAAAATATAAATATTTATGAATACACATTTTGTTAATTTCATAATTTTATTTTTTATTAAATATAATTAAGAAAATTACATTTACAAATTAAAAGAATTTAATTTTAAAATTTATATGGATTATGGTAGTAACTAACTATATTACATATTTCCTTAAAAAAAAAAAAAAACTATATTACATATTTAGACAATTTTTTAAATATTTTTGAATTTTTAATTAAGAGCATGAGTTTAGATATATTTTAAAATTTCTTTTAATAAGTAATCATTATAGTAATTAATATGTATAATTATGTCAGACTGCCAGTAATCACAATTCTATAAAAAAAATGTGTATATATTTTCATATTGTACAAAATACTATAAATATAATATATGTCTACATAAATGGATAAAAAGAGAAATTGATAAATATTATATAATTTTTTTCTTTGCATGAAAAAACATTTTAATTTTAAAATTTTGCATTGATATCTGAGTTTTGTTTCAGAATCTACTTTGGTGATATTTTAACTGTGAGTAACACTTGTGTGAGACAATCCGTAAGACGGGTCAGTTTTTTTTTTTTTAATGGATCAAATATTTGATTAATGGGTCGGATCTTTGACATCATTAATTACAGATCCGACCCGTCTCACGGATTGAGACCATGAGACGGTCACACACAAGTTTTTGCATTAAACTTTTGTTTGTTATCATAAATAGTAATATATGTTTGGAAACAATTTAGTTTTGTTTCTAAATATTTTCAACCCATAAATGTAGCACAATCAAAACATCTCTAGATCATCATTTAAATAATAAGTCCATAATAGACTTTGAAGATCTATGATATGTTTTAAACTAATTTATTGAATGTTTATTTTTATTTAGTTCTATTATCTCTTATTCTTCTTCATTTTAAATTGATAGATCTCGAGATGATGCATCATTCTTAAATATGTGAATTTCAATTAATTTAACAACATTATATTTAAATGTGAGATATTTACCCAATAACATTATATTTTTTTCAAATTCCGCAAATGTAAGTTAGTTCAATTAGTTCATTTTTATGTTAGGTTTTCTCCAGTTATGCTATTAACGTAAATTAAATTGTTTTGGGCTCATAATATTTAAATAATAACTATTATTTTAGATTTGTATTTTTTTTTTATAATTTATGATATTTTATAAAATTTGTTACAAAAATACTAAATTGAATAGAAGATTTCAATTTTATCTTATTAGAATAAATTAAAAATCTATTTTGATTTAGAATTTTTTAAATTTTAATAGAATATATATATATATATGTTCAAATGTGGTCGCGCCTTTCCGTGCGGTCGTGCGGTTTTCACCACTCAATGTTAAGAAATGCATCACAATGAAAATGCATAAAAACATTAAACATCTCATAACTCCCATGTTTCTAATTGTGCATTTCTTAACACTTGTGTGGTGTATTTTTTCATACGTAGTGGTGTGCTTTTGGTGATGTGTACCTAATAGTGCATATTTGTGTGGCGTATTTCTTAACATTGAGTGGTGCATTTTTTAACATTGAGTTGTGTAAACCGCACCGACCGCACAGGAAGGCACGACCACACCTGATTATGACCATATATGTAACACCCCGACTCGGCTATACCGAACGACCGGAGTAGTTACCGCCACACCTAGACTAAACCCGACCTTAATCAGATAGGATTTATCCTAGATGCACAGGCTAACAAACAAAAACAAGGATCGTGTTTCTTGGCGTCAAAATTCAAGGCAAACCTTAGGTTAAAACTG
>NXFB01000027.1:315099-325171 GCA_002525835.2 Ipomoea batatas | reverse complement strand
ATGCCGAGCTATGCCGAGTTCGGGGTATGCCGAACTAGAAGTGGACCAAGTTCAGAGTATGCTGAACTGGAGGCGTGCCGAGTCCTTCGGTGTGGATAATTGCAGGTGCTCGGTGCAAGTAAATTGCAAGCGAGTCTTTCGTGCAAATAAATTGCAGGCGAGTCCTCCCGGTGCAAATAAATTGCAGGCGTGCTCCCGATGAGATGCAGATCCTCAGAGCTTCAGAGTCTTCTGATCTTCAATGCCTTGTTCAACTTCAAAATGATACCACTATTTATAGTGGTGGGGTGTAGAAAAAAAAACTAACAAACTCTATCCCTTGAATTTAATTTAATATTTTGAATTAAATTCAAGGAATGTACCTGGACACCATCACGTCCAGGTTCATGATTTTATATTTCTTGAACCAATTTATAACATCCGCAATTTCTTAAAAATTATATAATCCACATATAATTATTGATGGGCCAAACCAAGTCAAAGCCCGTCAATTTGAGCAGCCCAATTACTCCAATTTGCCTGGTCCAACTCAATTAATTATTCCACCAACTTGGGCCGAACAATCCAACATCTAATTACTTTTAATTAATTAATTAGACCAATTAATTATTTAATGGGTCATTTAATTAACCCAATTAAATAAATATCAGCCCAATTTAATTAATTAAAGCAATTAATTTAATAGCAAACTATCAGCCGCAGCCCAATAATATTATTTGAATTTTCAGTGCCAACAGTGTCATTAGGAAAATACGTAGCCTTCAGGATCTTACAAACCAAGGATTCGGGAGTTGTGAGAACACATATCATCCTTGTTTAGCCAATAGGGCAATATTGAACTCATGTAGCCTCTTAAAACCCATACCACCATAGCACTTTGGTACAACTAATCTTGCCCAACTCATCCAGTGAATGCC
Organism: Ipomoea batatas; assembly: GCA_002525835.2. NCBI lineage: Eukaryota > Viridiplantae > Streptophyta > Magnoliopsida > Solanales > Convolvulaceae > Ipomoea > Ipomoea batatas. Next base: position 324,254 of record NXFB01000027.1, on the reverse strand, counting down.
CCTTCCATTATCACCCCCACTCTCCTACTAGAAACGGTTCATAATATTCCCAATGGACTCACACACCCCACGAGGCATAAGGAAAACAAACATCACAAAGATCAGCATAGCCTGCGCAATAATCTTAATTAAAATCTCTTTTCCTACCTTTGTCAACAACTTTTTCTGACAATTGCTAACCCTGTCTCTCACTCTTTGCTCAATATAACGAAAAATCGCAGATTTATTCCGCCCCAAAAAATAAGGAAGGCCTAGATATTTTCCAAAATCCTCCACCTGTCGAACACCAAAAATACCCGCCACGTGATCCCTCATTACTAACTTAGTATTTTTGTTAAACAAGATGTTGGACTTATCAAAATTAATAGCCTGACTCGAAGCAATACTATATAAAGTTAAGCAATTTCTCACCTCATGTGCTTCTTTATCATTTGCCTTTAAAAAAAGTAAACTGTCATCCGCAAAGAACATATGGGACATTGAAGGGGCACCTCTAGCCACACGCATACCATGAATATTTCCTCTGGCATCCTCCCTCTGTAACAACAACGATAAGCCCTCAGCACACAATATGAATAAATAGGGTGATAACGGATCACCCTGTTTAATACCCCGAGTAGGAGCTATTGTGCCCGCACTTTCTCCATTGACCAAAATATTATATTTGACTGTAGATACACACAACAATACAAGGTCAACCCACCCTTGGGCGAACCCTAAAGCTGTTAACATACCCCTTAAAAAACCCCACTCCATCTTATCATAGGCTTTCGCTATATCAAGTTTAAGAGCAACCCAACCCTCTCTACCATTACATTTCCTCCTTAAAAAATGTCCTATCTCTCCAACCACAATAATATTATCCGTAATGAGCATGTCATGGACGAAGGCACTCTGGGAAGCAGAAACAATAATATCTAACACCTCCTTTAGCCGATTTGCCACCACTTTCGCAAGAACCTTATACGCCACATTATAGAGCGCAATCGGTCTCAAATCAGACACTTTCACCAGCACCTTCTTCTTAGGGATTAACACTACATTTGTATCATTTAAACCAAGGGGTAAAGTACAATTATTAAAACAGTGTTGAACAAAACCAATAAGATCATTTCCAAATACGGACCAAAATGCTTGATAAAAATAGGGAGTCATACCATCCAAGCCCAGGGCCTTATTAGGAGCAATCGAGAAAATGGCCGCTTTCACTTCCTTGGGTTCTACAGGTCGTAGCAAGCGGGCATTTTGGCTAACAGTAACACAGCTTTGCATCATATTCAAACAAGTATCATCACAACCAAAGGTGGTGAAAATTTCAGCATAGTACCTTAAGACTTCACCATGCATAGCCCTTCCTTCCAGCCACAAACCATTAGAATCTTGAAGACGAGAGAGTACTTTTTCATCTATTGGAGGCGAATTTGTGGAAAAATATTTGGTGTTAAGATTACCCTCATTTAGCCAACGCTGCTTAGACCGTTGCCTCCAATAAACATCTTCTTGATATAAAAGGCAACGTAGCTCAGCCTCCAAATTCTGATAGCGATGAATATCCAAAGCAATACGGCTGCCTCTAATTACCTCCATTTCATTCCTCAACTGCTTTATTCGTTTTCCTAAATTATTAAAATAAGCTCCACGTCATTTCCATAGTTCATTACCACAAGTACTAATGCGCTGTTGGAATGTAGACCCATACAACTTTAGCCCAGAGAGTTCAACAAAGTCATTTTATAAATAGTCTTATAATTATATTTTTTAAAAAATATTTTAAGAATAAATGGAAGCCTAATCGATGTGGGACATCAAGGGAAGCTGAGAATTGACACTTAATTAAATAATTTAGAATCGATACCTAAGTATCTAACCTATTTGTCTTCTTCAATAAATTTTTTTCCCAATTTCGTTTAATCCTCTATTCAAGTATTCAATCTACAGGAAGCCGGGAATGACACCTAATCAAATAATTTAGAATCGACACCCTAACTCATTCGTCTTCTTCAATAAATTTTTTTCCATTTTCGATTAATCCTCTATTCATCTTAGCTGCATCTTCGTCTATGGTCGACCATTGTTCATTTGTTTGCCGGTTTGGGCCTCATTGTCCGTTGTAACTTGTAAGTTGTTATTCTATTTGTAATTTGTTGTCTTTATTTTCCTTTGCAATTCTGCACACTGTACACAGTAACACAGCACCTATAGGGCATTAGGGTTATAAATCTATAATCCTCTAAGACTTAATGAGTAATGTAAATATCTAATGTTTATCAAATACTTGTTGGGAGAGTAGAATAAAAAGTGTCATAGCAATTAAATTTTGAGCTCCTCAAATAAGGTTGGCTTTGTTTGAATTATCTAAATATTGTGATGATGCCAAATCAAAAAGTGAAGCGGATAACTTGGTTAGTGCACTTCAGAGTTTTGAATGTTTACTTGGAATTGTTACGGAGTATTTAGTGTGATATTTTATTTGCTATTAATATGGTAAGTAAAAAGTTGTAAAATCTATGTGGAACCAATTAGAAGATGTAATGAAATTTTTTGAGAAATATAGAAATGAAGGGTTTGCATCTAGTATGAATATTACCAAACGCATTGCATGTGATATGAACATAGATTCTACATTTCCAATTAGAAGACGTATTATTAGGAAAAAACAATTTGATGAAAATAATAATAAAGAGGAAATTCAATCACCTGAGGAGTTCTTTAGAGTCAATTATTTTTTAACTGTTGTGGATATGACAATTACTTCATTGAATAATGAATTTGAGCAACTAAAGATATTTGAAAATATTTTTGAATTTTCATATAATTCAAAAATATTGAAGTCATTGGATAATAATAAACTAAGAGAATTTTCATATAATGTTGCAAAAATATTGAAGTCATTTGATGTTGATTCTGATGATCTTTTTCTCTGAATTAAAAGTGTTACATATGACTTTGCTAGACACATTAATGTCAGCGATTAAGATTCTTGAGTTTGTCAAAGTTGCAGATTGCTACCCAATGATTTCTATTGCTTATCGAATATTATTGACGATACTTGTGACTGTAGCATCAACGAAGAGAAGTTTTTCAAAATTGAAGTTATTGAAAATGTACTTGAGATGTCCAATGTCACAAGAAAGATTGAATTGTTTGGCAATTTAGTGTATTGAGATGGATATGCCAGAGAATGTTAATCTTGATGCAATTATCGATGATTTTTCATCGAGTAAAGCATGTAAAAAAAATTTGTCATGATTACTTTTGTATTTAAAAATTATTGAAAATTTTATAATCTTATTTATGTTATTTGATATTATTATTTTTTTTAGTATTATTAAATTTAAATAATTTTAGTTTTTCATATAAGGGCCTTTTTTTAATTTCGCCCAGGGCCTCTAAAATGTTTAGACCGGCCCTGAGCCCACAAGGTCAGGAAGTAAATCCCAAGCACCATTTGCTAGGTATGTAATCTTGGAGGGAACATTTGGTAACCGAGCTCAGGTCAGACTAACTCAGGAAAGGAACCTCTTGGTCTTGGGCGCTTATACCGAGCACATACGACCGCGTACGAGCAAGTAGTATTCCTCATCACCTAATTTGACAGAAAATGTATTCTTACTCGAAAGACATTTTTCGAATTCTTTTATTTTTATCTTCTCTCTCTTCTTTCTCATCTTTCATTAAACTAGTTTCCGAATTATTATTACCACCGCCACTACTACTACCACCACCACCACCAAATCACTACAACCACACCATTGCCGTTGTCGCCACCACACCACCACAACCACTTATTATTATTATTATTAGAGTTAATTCCAACGGAGGTCTCTTGTTTTTCGTGAGAATCCCACGTTTAGTTCTAGACTAATGCTTTTGTCATTAAACACCTCAAACTATTAAATTTTGGAATTTTTTATCGTTGCAATAAATTTTCCGGTAAACTTGATTTTAGGCAAAAATATTTTTTTCTATCACTTTCTTTTTTTTAAAAAAAAAAAACTCTAATTTTGTTTCATCTCTTTCGCTAGTTGTCTAAAACATGGAACGTACAAGAAATTCAGTGGAAATGCAATTTTGTATTATTTTAACCGGATGACCAAATGCATTTTCCCTTATAAATAAATATGAAACAGAAATTGAAATGATAATGATTATTGTTTGAAATTTTAGAAATATTTTACATATGTGATTATTATTTTTAAATTTTTTTTTTCTTTTTAAGTTAACAAAAATTTAATAAACAAATCACATTTAATAATTACCTACAAAAATTTATCATTTTACATCTTTTTTTTTTACCAACCATAGGTTCTTCAATTAGGACACATTATGACCCCCACACCAAGACTAAGCCTATTTATGCTAGGAAGACATCAAAGAATAGCAACACTTTCTCATGAGTTTAAAGTACCCGAGACTTTTGATAAATTGGAAGAAATTCACGATATCTCGTCCATACCACATAATCATTTTACATCATTCAACTAAGCTAACAAACAATTTAATAAATATGAAAAAGAGCTAATTCGATTATTTTTTGTCCTAGATTTATGGGTGGTAGTCCACTTTAAGTCATTTTTTATTAAAACATTCACTTTTGGTCCTAGTATTATTGTGGCATGACCAATTTTGGCCCTTTATCAACAAAACGGTTTAAATATTGTTAAATACAATGACAATTCGGTCATCAATTATAGACGTTTTCCAAAAAATAAACATAAAAAATATAGCAGTTCAACATACTTTGAATAAAAAAGATTGAAATGGCTTTGTATTTAACGATATTTTGGAGATTTTGTTAATGCATGACAAAAAATGGTCATGCCGCAATAATACTATGACCAAATGAGGATGCTCTAATAAAAAATGACTAAAAGTGGATTGTCACCTATAAATCTAGGATCAAAAATGGAATTAACTCATATGAAAAAAGAAGTACTTGAGTAAAACTTATGGTGAGTTGGTAACCCGTAAAATGACTTCCGAAAAATGTTTTTCGAGTTTTCGGTGTTTGGCAATGTCTGGAAAATGCTATCAACGAAAAATATTTTTCGTTGATCAAGGAAAATCAATTCATTTTTCCGAAAAATGACAGTTTCGCATGTTCTCTGCCAAAACCAAGCCATATCACCCATAGCCTAAAATGGACCAAGGAAATCAATAAAAACTAGTGCGAAAACCTGTATGGTTTCCGATGGAAACCTATCGTTTCTACGTTTATATATATATATATATATATATTATTATAATTTTTTATATTTCAAATAAAATATTTACAATATTTAATTATACAATTCTATCCATTTTCCAGAAAATGAATCAAACACACAAAGACAGCTTTCTAGAATACATCCAAACACTAGAAATGAAATCATTTTTTTTAAAAATGACTCATTTTCTATAAAACATTTTCCAGAAGTTATTTTCGTGCTTTCCAAACGGACCATTAGGCTAAAATATAGTTTAACCTAATATTTTAAGGGCATTTAATGTGTTAGTTATAATTTTGTAATATAGTGCAAATAGTATAAAATAGGCTAAAATAAAATGAGAGTAATTAATTAATTTAAAAATAAAAATAAAAAGGAGTAAATTAAAATAGCAATTAAATTAGATGCGTCAGTTATTTCAGTTAAGATTCCATCTGAATATATAATGGGCCCTCCCCTCTTCACATCTGCTTCTCCCTTTCGGTTCTCTCCTCTTCCTATCCCATTTTCCCAAAAAGCTTTGGCAGAGACGCGACGGTGGTGACGGCGGAGACGGCGGAGTACTGGTTGATCTGAGCTAGGCATAACCTTTAGCAGATCAGATCATCCAAAAATGGATCATCCCCCCACTCCCTCCGACGGCGCCACCGGCCCCATCACCGTCGTGGCTGTCGATAAAGACAAGAACAGCGCCTCCGCCGTGAAATGGACGGTTGATAATCTCCTCATTAGCAATCCCTTTGTTATCCTTCTCCACGTCCGCCACAAATCCTCATCAAATCGTACATACCCTCCCTCGCTCGCTCTTCTTACGTTTAATTTCTTCGGAATTTTGAGAAATTTTTGAATCTTTCATTGTCACGATTGCGATTTGGTCGATTTTATGTTTTTTTTTTTTTTGCAGAGAATGGTGGTTCAGATGCAAATGGTGGGATGAATGATCATGATGGACATTGCGTTTTCACACCGTTTCGCGCTTACTCTGCGCGCAGAGGAGTATGCATGACAATGATTTGCAATTTACATGAATTTATTAATTGGCGTTTTTCTTTGATTCTATTTGATTTCAATGCATCATATTTTCAATACTTTTGTCACTTTGCATGCCACCCCACCCACATGGTCACATTGACGTTCTGTCACTTGTTTTGGTAATAGTTCTTAGATTCAAATCTCACCTCATATGGGATAACCTGCCACTGATACAAACTTTTAATCGTAGGTCACGAATTCAAATTTCAATCCTCTTGATTTGAACCTCTTGGTTTGAACCAGTCAGCTATGGACAATTTAGGCTGGTTTATCACCTTGTAGCCATTTGCCAGCTAAGATCACGAGGCGGGGTTTTACCCAATATGGCTAAAGATACAAACTTGTAACCACAATGTCATGAGTTCAAATCACAGTCCTCTTAATTTAAACCGGTCAGGTATGGACAACTTAGGCTGGTTTACCTTCTTGTGGTCCTTTGCCGGTTAAGATCACAAAGCAGGGTTTGCCTAATATGTCTAAGGATACAAACTTGTAACCATAAAGTTATGGGTTCAAATCACAACCCTCTTGATTTGAGCTGGACAGTTATGGACAATTTAGGTTGGTTTACCTCCTTGTAGTCCTTTGCTGACTAGGGTCACAATGTGGGGTTTACCATGTGCACACCCTCAGGTAGTGGCTATAGGTCTCCCTAGTCATCTCAAAAAAAAAAAAAATCTCACCTCTTATGATGTGTAGCTTGAAATTTGTGGTGTTTTTAGGCATGATGAATATAATAATGGTATGTGTCTTTGGTGGTATTATTGAGTTTGCAGAATTAGTGAATAGATAACTTGATGTAGCTGTATAATTATGGAAACGAGTTGTAAAATACTACTAAGTATCTTTTAATCAGCCTTGCATTATATGAGAACCAGATTTGTTCATCATGTTTGTTTTCCATTCAACTACATTATTGCATTAGATTAGATTTGATTAGGTTGCTTCAATGGGCAATGCATTTTTTTTTTTGGACTGGAAGCTAATATAAAGTAGGAATACTGAATATAAATAGTGATGGAACATTAAGCTGGCCTGACCAAAGTCTAAAAGTTCACTTTTGTGTTTTCTGAACTGTACTGCAGATCATATTGAAGGAGGTTTTTGTTGAGGATACTGAAGTGGCCAAGGCAATTATAGGGTACATCAACACGCACCGCGTTTCCAACGTTGTTCTTGGTGCATCATCGCGAAGTGCGATATCTCGGTTAGTCAGATGCTCCCATTCCACATATCCACTGCATTTCCTGAAGATTTTCTCTGCATTATTAGAGGGTTGGTTTTGATTAGAAGCTGTGCAGGAAATTTTGGACTCATGATGTGCCAACAATTGTGAACAAGACTGCCCCAGACTTTTGCACAGTTTATGTAATCTCAAAAGGAAAGCAGCAATCCATCCGCCCAGCAGCGAGGCCTCTGGTCAATCTCCCAAATCAAATGTGGGCTCAAGGCTCGTTATCGCGTGCTTCTAGGATCAGTAGTGCTGCATCAGCAGCAGCAGCAGCAGCAGCCAATGATGGTAGCTGCAGGTACAAAATGAGATAAAACTTTGGGGCCGTGGAGGAGGGATGCGGTTAAATGGTTAATGTGCACCTACTTATCACCAGTTGGTTTGTTTCTGGCTAAAACAGGGCCGGTTCTATGAGGGGAGAGCACAGCGGGAGAGCTAGAAGAAGCATGGACCGAGACCCTGATGGTTCTGTGAGAAGGCAGCCGAGGAATTCATCCTGCCGCAATAATTCCATCGTTGAGGACAATAATGACCTCTTTGCACCAATCAGTGACGGGTCGGATAACGCCGCTGCAGCTCAAAACCTAGACTTCACGAGAATATCCGATGCTGCAAGTGATGCATGCTCAGTAGCTTCTGTAAGTTCAACATATATAGTTGCAGATTTTTGCTGCAGAAGTGATTGCATTCAATTGATGATATGAATCGTGCTATTGCAGAAGGATTTGGAAGCTGAGATGAAAAGACTAAAGTTAGAGCTGAAGCAAACCATGGATATGTATAACACTGCTTGCAAAGAAGCCATCACAGCCAAGAATAGCGTAATTCTACACTTTTTTCCGCCTTGTTTAGAAGAATATCAGAATAATGTATACTGCTAAATCTAGGAGAAATGATTCCAGATTTCTGTTATTTCCAGGCAAAAGAGCTTCAGCTGATGAAGATAGAAGAATCTCAGAGGTTTGAGCAAGCTCGGCAAGCTGAGGAGGCTGCTTTGAGAATGGTTGAGATGGAGAAGGCTAAATGCAAAGCTGCCATGGAAGCAGCCGAGAAAGCGCAAAAGATAGCAGAGATGGAGGCACAAAGGACAAAGTATGCGGAGATGAAGGCGAAGAAAGAGATGGCAGAAAAGAATCGAGCATTAACCGTGCTATCCAAAAGTGATTGTCGCTACAGGAAGTATAGCATAGATGAGATTGAATTTGCCACCGAAAAGTTTTCGAAATCAATGAAGATTGGGGAAGGCGGATATGGACCTGTTTATCGAGGCAGACTTGACCACACACCTGTTGCCATCAAAGTTCTAAGGCCTGATGCTGCACAAGGAAGAAAACAATTCCAACAAGAGGTATATTAGCCCTTTCTAATTTAGAATTTTAAGTCCATTATATTCTATTCTCATCAAATCAAGCCTGTTCTTTTATAAATGTCAGGTTGAGGTCCTAAGTCTCATGAGACATCCAAACATGGTTCTTCTCTTGGGTGCCTGTCCTGAGTATGGATGCTTAGTATATGAATACATGGACAATGGCAGCTTGGAAGACCGTCTGTTTCGAAAGGGCAATACCCCGCCAATCCCATGGGAAATTCGGTTCAAAATTTCAGCAGAGATCGCGACAGCGCTTCTATTTCTTCATCAATCGAAGCCCGAGCCTCTTGTGCACCGGGACCTTAAGCCAGCGAAC
>NXFB01000027.1:296382-313824 GCA_002525835.2 Ipomoea batatas | reverse complement strand
CCCATCATTTGATGATGTGTTTACACCATAGCTATATATATATATATATAGTCCCAGCCAGCCTCCCAGCCAAATCATATCTAAAAATCAAGGAAAATAATACCAATGATTGAATCTCTCACCATTTTGGCATAATAGTTATAGTTAGGAAAAATTCTTTGCTTGTTATCTAAGAGCAACCAAGTTGTCCATAAGAAACAGATATGCAAAGGCTAAGGTGAATGTCTAGGCACAAAAGTGGAGTGTGTGTAGAGAAAGGCATAACCAAAGATACTGTGGCCTCCAACTACTTTTTTTTTTTTTTGGATTCTTACCCTTTTTATCAACACATTAATAGACAGACACCTTTCTTTTTGAACACTTGAAATTGAAATCTCCATGGATATGCATGTTCATACTCATACATACACTCATCTTATTACTTAGCTTCATAAATATAGGATACAATAATATAATTTGGGCACACCAACTTAACATTATTGTTGCACTAAGCTACTAGAAGAAGAAAAATCACCATCATGTAGTAGTAGTGTACTACATTATATTGTTGAATCTCATCATTTTGGTTTACCATTGTACTTCACTCCGGGATCAACTATAATGTAATTAGGTTATTTAGCACATTATTGAAATTATAAATGTAAATGAAATAATCCATAAACAATGAAACCGATCCTATTAAAATGTGTGAATATTATATTGAATACAATACATAATGAAAATTGTATGATAGATCATAATGGAAATTCTAAGATATCATGATTCTAATATAAGGATGTTCCAAAACACATTATATAAATAGATATTAAAATCCTTGTGATATTGTTATGATAAGGAAAAACCGTCCCCAAAAAACCAAATATACCTATTGATAATAATTATATTCATTCATTAGACTATCCTCAACCCTGAAAGTTTACCACACATCTGCAATTTTTGCTGTCATTTGGCCAGGTTTGTATCCTTTTGTCCTTTATTTTTTAATTTTTCATTTTTATTTTTATTATTATATTTATAATATAATATGAAAGTGAGATTACTATTGAAAGTGAGAGGCTATTACAGGAATGTAGAGATAATAGTGAATAATTTGTAAATTTGATAATATGAAAGTGAGACTCATTTTTAAAAGTAGGAGAGTATTGTAGATAAGAATGGGATTATGTTAGTAGAAAGAGTTAGAGAAAGTAATTAATTAAGATACCATTCTTACATGATTGTTGGGCACAAAAATGAGTCTCAAAGACAAGAAGCCTTCAATTGATCAAACTCCTTAAAAGAGCCATGCACAAGCTAAAGATGGTGATGGTAAATTAAAGAACCACACACTATAAAAGTAGAGAGCATTATATTAAGCACCACAAAGTTGTCATCACATGCATTTGACATAACATACAAACAATTCTCCCTTTCTTCAAAGCACCACAACTCTACCTCGCAAAACAATGGAAAATCAAAATCCCACATTTCTTTCTTTCTTCATAGCCACATGGTTTCTCTTGTTATCCATAATGTTTGTTGGAGTCAAATCTCAGGAACCCATACAAAGTAGCACTCCCGGTTTACTCTGCATCAGTGAGTGTGGAACATGCCCGGCGATTTGCTCCCCACCGCCGGCGCCGGAAGTGTCCTTGAAGCCACCGCCGACGCCGGAAGTGGCCTTGAAGCCACCACCATCGCCGTTGCCACGCCCACCACTCCCCGCCCATTCCCCGCCGCCGCTGCCGCCGTTTTCTCTCTTCCCACCTCCGGGAGCGATCATCACTCCAATAAACTCACCAATAGCTTCATCTCCACCATCACCTCCGCTCCACAACTACCCACCCTCATTTCCGTACTATTTCCTCCCACCATTATCGCCGCCGCTCCTGTCATCACCTCCACCCCGACCAGCCACTCCTCCGCCATCGCCGCCGCCGCCGCCTTCTAACAATTTCAACATTCCGGCCAGCGTTGCCCCGCCGGCGGGTTTCGGACAGAAAAACTTCAGCAACCCTTACTACTACTTCTACGTCTCGGAGGCTGCTTCTTCTAAGACGCTTTGTGGACCCATTGTTCTTGCTGCCATGCTAATAAGCTTCCATGTTTTCTCTTGGTGATGAATAATGATTCATGAGGGGCTTCATGCAAATATTTGGGGTTAATGTGTAATTTTATTAAATAGTTTTCCTAGTTTTTGCAATATTCCACTTCTTTAATTTACTATTTCTGTATATATACTTTGCTTTCTATGAAATCAATCAAGCATCTTATTTATTTAATTAACCATTTAAAATTCTCTCCCTTACAATTGTAGGAATTTGTGAATTCTTGCACTTTTTTTTTCCTTTTTCATTTACCCTTCATGTCATTTTAGTCTTGAATTTGTATTAATATATTAATGAAAAAGGGTCAAATAAGCTTTCGAATATTACCTAAGAAGTCAATTAGGCCCCTAAACATTTTAAAGTAACAATTAAACCCATCAACATTGTATTTTGGTGCAATGAAGTTCAAACATTTCTGACCTACTATCACAGGTCACTAGCGTTTAGGTCAATATTTCGGCCAACTCCGACTATATTCTGGCGATATTTTTTTACAGAAAAGCAACAATATTCCGACCAATTGCCTTCTCCGTTGATTAGTCGCTTTATTGCACAAAATATCACTGGAGTTGGCCGGAATATTGACCTAAACCCTAGTGGCCTGTGATAGCAGGTCACTAACTAGTTTTTGGACTTCATTGCACCAAAATACAATGTTGATAGGTTTAATTGCTACTTTAAAAAGTTTAGGGGTTTAATTGACTTCTTAGGTAATGTTCAAGGGCCTATTTGACCCTTTTCCCTATATTATTAATCACACAAAAAATAAAAACTAAAATTAGCTCTTTCAAATTCTTAATAATATTAAAAGAAATAGCGAGAATGGAGAATTCGAAAACAATCTCAGCACAACGGTATACTGAGGATCTCGATCTGCTCGAGCGTAGCACGAAGAAATCTAAGCATGATGATGGCGATCCTGCCCCTTCAGCGATGGAGATCGTTGTGGTGCCAGAGACCGTGGACGCCACTGGGAATCCAGGGATGGTTTCGGTGGAAGTCGTGGCGGAAACACCTCTGGAAGAGCAAGAAGCAATTAATCACGTGGAGCCTGAGATGGAGTCGATGGAGGTGGTTCCAGAAACCCCCAATGCTGTGGCAGGTCTTCAAGGGCCGGCGATGAATCTGCCAGCGTCGGTGACGATCAGCGCATCCAACCCCCCACGATCATACACGGATATTGTTGTAGGATACTAGGTGTTAATAAAATGTAAAAACAGTTGTTTTGAAAAGAGCTCCCAAGTTGTACTAAGTTTCATGTCAATAATGCATATAGTTCAGAGGATAGTTTAATTACAACAGTCTTACTATGTAGCAGTCTAAGATAAAGTCTGTACTAGGGCAGTAAGTAGTTCAGGAGTCTGGAAACATTGAAGATTATGAAGACGACACTCTGAACAAGTATTTGAACTAGATCAAGCCAGATGTTCAGAGACGGTTACTTGGCTACAACCGCTTAAAGATTCCAAAGAGTTTAAATAAGAGCCAACTCTTATTCAGGATGATGACGAGAGAATTACAAAGTACAATTCACAGAGTATACTCTGATTATGCTTAAGTGAAATCTTGACAAAGCTTACCTTTGATTCAAGATAGAACTTCTCTATGAGAAAGAAAGGGCAAGTATTCACTCTGGAAAGCAAGGTGTGCAGCAATTAAGGGGGAGCCTCAATTCAAGAAGATCGAGAGATCAAAGTCTTGTCAACTCTTCAAGGCAAAACTCTAGAAGGATGCTGTGATGATATTTCTAGAGTCAACCGCGTGAACGCAATTGTAATTGTTGGTACATTTCATCTTGTTGATTCAATGAAGAGTTGGGCGTCCAGAGTGAAGTCCCCCAAATGTAGGAACTGAGTTTCCGAACTGGGTTATCAATTGCTTGTGTCCTTACTGCTTTATGGTTATTCTTTTATTTGTGCATTGTGTGTCTGAACTACCTAGTGCACTATCACTTAGACGGGTTAGGTAGTTTTCAATGAACTTAGCAATTATCTTCTCTAATTGGAAACTTACCTAAGCACGTTAAGTTGACTCAAAACGAGTCCGAATAACAAAGTAATCATGAAGAAACTTAGAACAATGTAGGTTCATGGATATATGCCCAAATGAAACAACTCTAGTATTTGAACTAAGTAAAGCAAAGAAAGAAATGGATTACCTCTTTGGATGACTTGCTAGATGAAATAAGCTTGAAATCTTGCAAGAAAATTGCTTTAGGAAGAAGTGTTTTTACCTTGGAAAAAGGTTTTGCTCGTGGAGGAGAAGAAAATGAGGAAGGGAGGGGTTTTAAACTAATTCACGCGAAATTTCCGCGAAATATCTGGTGCCCGTCTACGCAGCCTTCACGTGTGAAGTGTGGCGTGGACGGCTACTGGTTTAAGTTCACGCCTCCTTTACGCGTGAATGTGGGCGTGAATTGTTACTGGATTGTGTTCACGCCTCCTTCACGCGTGGAGTAGGCATGGACGTGCTCAATGCGTCTCACCTTGGCTATTTTTGCCTCTTTTGCTAGTGTTAATGTTGTGTTGGTGATTTGTGGTCAAAATATGCCTTCTGAATACATAATCTGCATTTGTTAGCTTAAACGGGGCTATACTAAAAACATAATTAGGAATAATCAAGAGAAAACAAGGTAATAACAAAAATGAAAGTTCTAAAAATGAAAGATAACATTGGGATTGCCTCCCAAGTGCGCACGTTTTACGTCACTGACTACACGTGGTGTGCTCTATCCTTCGAAGCACACCGATTTCGGGACCTTACTAAGCGTCCCATGAACTTTAGCTTCAAGGATCGCTCAAAGATGCGGAGCGTCCTTAAATTCACAAACGAAAAAGGGAATGGTAATTAATGGAAATTAGTAAGCATAGTCAATGCAAGTTCTTTCAAAATTTTCAAAAATATCATGCATTCTACTTCCCTCTTTTACTTTTAGTCTTCCCCTACAGGTTTCCTTAACAAGAATAAAATTTTGAACACTTGTATAGTCATATATCTTATCTTCACCATCTAGAATATCCAAGTTTTCCCTAGGACATGTGTCGAGAAGGTCAGAATTCTTCGTAAACACCGCAGTTTGCTCTAATACTTCTAACAATCTCTCATCATCCATGCCAACACACTCACATTCTTCAAATCCAGTTACACAAGAATAAAAAAACTCATTATCATCCTCGCAAATATTGGAAGTAAGGTCTGCAATAGCATGTCATTATGATTTCCAAGTTTTACATTGTAAGAAAGGTTAAGAATTATACCCAGTCCTGGCTCGTCATCTTCCCAGACGACTTCAATGTTATCATCATCTTCACTCTCAATTTCATAGTCTCTTTGTTCAGTCGACACGGGAGTCAAAATTTCATTGAACCGTAAAATTTCTATCCTCCGGTCGTTTTCTCCTTCGTTATCTTTTCCACTCTTGTTGCTTTCCTCCATTCCATTAGTCTTTTCTTGTCCAATTCCGAGTATCAGACAATCATCCATGGTGGTGTAGTCATGACGAGGTGAAATTCGATTCATGAGCTCCTCCGTCATGGTAAGCAATTTGGTTTCAATGACATCCAGAGAAAGTCCTTCCTCCCGAAGATTAGTAAGATACTTTTTATCTCGCTCCGGAGCTCAGTTTTCATCTTAGATGTATCCTCCTTAGCTACTTGTATAAATGTTTCCACCTTTTCTTTGAGAATCTTAATATCATCATTGTTTGGTGAAAATTCATCTGAAGGTAATCTCATGGAGTAATGATCGTGGGTAAAATATGGAGTAAGAGATAGTGAACAAGGATTCGAACGAAAATTAGAGTAGAACTGTGGTGCATAATCATGTTTTTGTAGAGATACATTAGAAGGTAAAGGATCATTGTTAGATGGGTTGATGGGTCTTGTGGGTAAATCACAATTTGGATCGATCTTCCTCATCACACAATGTAATTGGTTGTTGATATTTTCGGCTATAGAACTTAATGATTCCTCTTTGTTATGCTAATAAGAAAGAATGTTTGGCGGAGGGTTATAGATGGGATAAGGATTTGAGTATGGAGGTATAGGTGGGATATAGTAGTAAGGTAGTGGATAAAAATAAGGATATGAATGATAATAACGGTGGTGTTCAAAGGTTTGGGAAGACAATGTTCTGAAATGGTGTCCTCCATGGTGTGGGTAACCAGGTGGATTCATGTAAGCATTCATTGGTAAGCTCCTTTGATGGTTTTCCATATAAATTTCCTATACAAGCTTAACCAACACAAGTTTTTGCAACTATAGACCGTTGCACGTGAGCACAAGGTATCCAAGAGGAGTAAATTCACGTTCCAAATCAATTAAACAAAATAAGAAAAATAAAACAAATAAAGTAAAGTAATTCAAGAACTCTTAACAAACAACTTCCTAAATGTCAAAACGACTCAAAAACCGTTTGCCCTCCCCGGCAACGGCGCCAATTTGAAGGGTTCGTATTTTGTGGTGAGGATAATGCGAAATGGAAGTGGTAAAACGAAGAGTCAAGATTCCCCGAGTGTCGGTCTCTCAAGGTGGACAGATTGGAGTCGAGGATCGTATTAGCATTTAGGAGGTTAGGAGGAAAAGAGTTGCGTGAATGGACGACATTTAAAAGGCATTGACAAAAGAGTTCTAAAACTAAATAGATGGGTTATGAAAGGAGAAATGGAGATTGGGACTCTTGGCTAGCATGCATGGTCGATTCTACTAATGGAATTATAAACAACATGATTTGGATTCGACTAGGGAGTTCACGGCACATCACCGAGTGGCGTCACACTCGGACTCCCACATCCTCAGTCGGTTGGGGAATTTCATCGAACACCTTGTCTACCACTCTTCCCAGGCCTCATCCTCTCGGATAAAGGGCAGGGATGTGGATGAGTTGGACTCGTGTGAGGCCGCTATTGTGCACACACTCACTTTCACAGGATTTAATACCTAATGTGGCTACACTTAGGGACAAAGCATATCAAACATCAACCACACAAGCATTTGAATCTAAATACATCAAGCTAACCTAAGCAAACATTATAAGAAATAACAAAAGAAAGCAATGAAAGATTGAAAAGAAATAACAACGAAATTAAACTAGATAAAGTAAAGAAGAGTTACCATCCGTAGCTAATGGATCCTATTACATTTTGCCTTGAACACATAGCTATATCTACCATTAGAGCATCAATCTAAACTAAGGGAGAAATGGGGTTTTCCCCCAAAGGGGAGAAAACAAAGAGATTTCAGATCTAGGAAATTAGGGCTCCCTTCTAAAATGAAGAGGAAGGGTTTAAATACCCAACATAAAGTCGAAATCCCGAAAATGCCCTTAATGGCCCGATTCACGCTGCCTTCACGTGTGTAAGGGGGCGTGGACGCGTACTGGAAGTGGTCCACACTGGCTTCACGCGTGATGCCCTCGTGGTCGGATCCTGCCCGACTGCTTCTTTGTTTTCTGTTTCCTTTTGGCCTTGGATCCTGTTATTATATCCTACAAGAATGACTTAAAACACAACTTAAATTCGAGTTTGTCGATTTTGACCTTATCAGAGTCTTTTGTGCATGAAATGATTATAAATGGGTGTCAAAATTGTATATTAATGCCCTAAAATTGACCCTATATTCGACTATTATTGGGGCTTATCAATAAACGCATAAGAAAAATAGAATAACAACTAAAGAAAATAAGTGCAAACTAGTAAAATCATTCAGATATCCTAACAAATATTAAAATGCATGATAATAAAGCAACTAATGAAAAAGCATTAAAAACATAAAAGAAATTAAAGAAAATAAAGGCGGAACCCCACGCATAGGGAACCTAATGTTTATCATGGGTCATCAACCGATCAAATCACAAATAATGTTTTGGAGATTGATTCATTGTATTTCATCTGCTGCAGGGGTGTGGAATCAACATCACGAGTCACCAAAGGACGGAGGGTGGAACTTGATATCTGCTATTTTGTACAATTATTCACCCCTTATTCTAGTTGTTTTGAAGGTTATTTTCTGTATCCTAGTGAAATTGGGAATTGTTTGTGTGTTATATTGTCCAAGTGTTGAATTATCTACAAGGAACAACAAAGGAAGAATATTGGAACATTTTGGACAAGTTCTGGAAGAAAAGGGAATTACAATGAAGAATACAAGTTGGAAAAGAATTGGAAGATGCCTAATGGGCCAAGGCCCATCAACCTCCTATATATTTGACCGATTCTCTACAATTTAAGTAGGTTCCCTTACAGAGTTCTGAACCCTAGTTTTTAGTTTATATTTTCCCAGCATAGTTTAGACTAGTTTTACATTAGATTATTTTATTTCAAGATTGGAATCAAAGATTGAAGATTGGATTTGTTCTTTATCAGTTAAGTTCTCTTATTCCTTTATTACTCTCTTGCAATGTTTATGGTTATTAATTATTGCTTTGTTTTGTTTACTCCCATCATGCGGGAGTAGTTCGTTTATGGGTTTGGATTAGGGATCCATTGTTAATCTTGATGTTCAATTGGTAATTAATTGCATAAAGGGATTGAATTTTTTACCTACGGTTTATGTTGATTTGGGGATTTCTTTGCACTAGTTATTGGTTTGTGGCCACAATTAATTGCTAGTCTAGGAGAGGGATTCATTACAACGACAGTTGGATGGAGACCTCAAGTCTTACTAATTCCAACCTAATTTTCCTGCTATGAAAGTAGAGGTAATTTTGGGGGCTTACAATGCTTAGGTGCTTAAGGTTATGATTGATGCATCACGACAGTGGGGCAATCTTAGCCTAATTCTCTTATTGATTACGAAAGTAGCTGAGTAGAATTCTTATGTGCATTGCCCATATATCCCTTGGTTAATTATTCTTTCCCTAATCCTGAGTTGGTTGGAACATCAAGATTACAACCCCTTAATCAGGCCCATACCTTTTATCATATAGTTTTCACCTTAATTAATTGCTTTCTTTTATTCCACATCATTCAGTCTTTGTTACTTGGATTCTATAAATTCATATACTCTAGTGCCTGGTAATTCACACAGTTTCGTGCCATAACACCAATCCTCAGCGGAACGACATTACACCCTTTTTCCACTCATCATTTGTGCTCATCAGAACTGCCTAGCAAACTAGGCCTGTAGCTCCTGAATCAATCGCGCATTCTCCTCGATCGTTCTCCGTGTGCGGAGAATCTCTTCGTCCTGCCTATCCTGGCGCGCATATAATGATGTGTACTGCTCCTCTTGCCGCATACTGTGTGATCGCAGGTAAGCAATTTACTCCTCATGGAGCTGTCTGTGGAAAGCCTAAGTAGACTCCCAATCCATCATAGTAGGACCCTCGTGCTGTGCACTAGGTTCTTCCTGCTGGTTCTGCACATTCAGCTCACCCTGCTCATTTGGCTCGTCATCATCCTCCTCTCCACTACTGTCGGCGGCTCCCTCGGTTGGTGCATCGTCACCTCCCAACTTGATGTGCATGGCTTTGAACTCGCGGACTGTGAAAGCTGCCATGGAAACCTCTCTCTTCTCTCTCTCCAAATGATTGCCGATGCCCAATCCCTAGCATAATCTTGTCACCAAAAGCCCTAAGAATACTGCTTGTACCTTCTGCCTTGTCTTGGATTGTAGCCACTTCTTCACTTGTGTTCCTATGTTCACATTTATGCGGTTCTCCATGCACCACATATAAAAGAGATCTTGACGATAAGCCTTGTTCAGACGATTAGTCTTTCGTTCTGACAGATTTATAGCCAATGCCGACCTAAAGCTTTAAGGTGATTGCTCGTGATGTACTTGGCCTTCAAATTGCAAGAGTTATACGGCCGTCCATTCGTGATTCGGCCCCAGTAATTTGCAGCATCTCTGTCTGTATCAAAATCAGATTTAAAGTCATTAAAATAGCGCATGGATACCTCAGCTTGGTCGTGAAATCCTAGAGCAACTGCAAGCTCGTTAACTAACAAATGGTATCTGTGGCCAAAGAGTGAGAATTGTATCGATTGCCTCGCGTTGTTGACCTCACGCATGATATCAAGCGTGCATATGAAGTCGTAGGTGATGGGGGAATATGTTGGACCCCTCCATTCAAAAAGTCTCCCTAACTGAGGGTGCTGAAGCAAACGATACACCTCATCCTCGCATCTGAACTCGCGCAGTATGTTTGGATCAAAGAACTTCCCTCCACTTAGAGATTTTCCGCGATAAACATCCACTGAAACTCGCTCCGCCGGGGACATATTCCTTAGGGGTCTTGTCCCTAGTTCATTCGGAACAGCTGGTTGTGGGATGTCCTCCGGTTGTGGACGTCGTGAGGGTTGCACTCTAGTTCGTGGCCTGCAAGATCCTGCGTCATCATATCTCTTTTTCTTTGCAATTTCTTTAGTTCAACCCATCCTACAAAATTTTTACAATTACCAATAATCCATAAAAACAATTGGTTAGTTGCAAATATCTTCCAATTTCACACCACGAATTACGCCTTTTTTCTTTCAATAATTGTTGAAATTTTCGAAAAATAGGGGTTGGGGTTTTTGAAAATTTCGCCATAGTTTCCCCTCTTTTTGGATCAATTCTCATCATGAAAATGTCAACAATAAAGTTCCAACACGAAGTATTTTTCAAAATTCTCTCAATTAATTCTTCCGCCTCCGGTAGTGCTAATGAGACAAATGCACCACTTGAAGATGAGTCGATGAGCATTTTCTCTTCGTTAGTTAAGCCTCCATAAAATGAACTGATTACGTCCCAGGGATGCATTAGATCGTGTGGACACTGTCTTTTTAAAACCTAAAATCACCTCCTAGCTTCTCCTAAACTTTCCAATCTCCCTTGCTTGAATTCTTGGATTTGTCTTCGAATCCTCATCGTCTTGGTGATTGGGTAAAACTCGTTCATAAATTCTTTATGTAATTGCTGCCAAGATCGGAAGTGATGATCATCCTGACTTTCAAGCCATCTCGCTGCTTCTCCGATTACTGAGAATGGAAATAGTTTCAATCTGATGATCTCCTCACTTACTCCTTCTTTTCTGTACATCCCGCATGCTCGGATAAATCTCGTTATATGTGCATGTGGGTCCTCCGACGGTAATCATGCATACTGATTGTTCTGTACCAAAGTAAGGATTGTCGGGTGCACATAAAAGTTTATATTCTCCAATGGCGGTACATAAATAGAGTTATGCATATTAACTTCTGGCGTCAGGTAATCTGCTATAGATCTCTATTGTTCTTGCGGTACTTCATAATATTCTTCAACTCGAATTTTCTCTAGTTGATTCACTCGGTTAATCTGTGGTTTTTCTAATATTGGATCATTCGGATTGGGTTGTCCAGGTGGATTAATTGGGACTGGTGGTGGGGTTGGTATAGGTGTTCCTCTCCCTTGAGAGTTCCTCGTAGCGCTTGTAGAAGCCATATGTTCAGTTCGGATGTTTTTCCTTCTTGTTGTTTTGTTAATTTTTGGTATGTAAGGAAATAAGCCTTGATTTCCTTTCGCTCTTGTGTGCATTCACCTATTAAGATATTCAAGAAAGCAAAGAATCCACAATTGACTAGAAGTAGCCAATTGAGGGTAAGTAACAAAAACGAATAAAACAAAAAAAATGGATTAACAACACTCAAATTCTCAAAAACATTCAATCAAGTAAAAGCAAAGTAATTGACAACCTATTACCTCCCCTGCAACGACGCCAATTTGACAAGCTTGTAGTTCTTATACGGTGAGGTGTTATATGTGGTAATGATAAAACGAGGACAAGTCCCCGAGTGTCGGTCTCGAAGGAGGAAAGTCGGAAGTTTGCAATGCTTTCAATCGAAGGAATGCGTAATGAGACGTGTGAGGTTGTTGAAGAGGGAGCAAAGCATTTGGGAAGTATAAGTGCGAAAGAGATAACTAAAATCAAAGTAATAACTAATAAGAAGTAAGAGTTAAGGGAATGAATTGTGATATCTATGTTGCCTCATTGTGTGACTCAAGTAGTGGTCTAATGATCCAATTGTGTTGCTATTCAAGAGTGTGTTATCTTAGTCCTTTTCCACCTTTGTGTACTAGGGCTTCTTAGGCTTAGGAGTACCATTTGGCAACCAAAAGCTCTAAGAGACATTTTATCAAACACCTAGGCTACACACTTTCCTACTATTCCCAATCATGGAATTTCATAGGATCTAAGATTGCAAAAAGCTACAACTTAACTCAAATCAATACCATGATAGAGTCAAGGTCTCAATCTCTCAATAGATTAGCCAAATCTACACAAGATCTAATCAAACCAACAATCAATAGAGAAGAATAGATATCCAACATTAAATAGATCAAATCCACATTAAGAAATATGATCTCACACTAAGCAAGCATAGATTCACACAACTCAATCCCTAGATAGAATTAGCTAAGCATAATCATAGATTCAAGATCATAAACGAATTCAATCTAAGAACAAGAAATGTCAAATAGAAATAAGATTCAAATAGAAATCACCTATAAGAAATGAAATGTAATCTTCAATCCAAGCTTTAGATCTTCATCTCTTCATACACAATGAAAAATGTAAAACTAAACCTAAGAAATGAAAATCTGATTTCTAAAAAATGTTCTTCCTGAAAAATCCTATCAAGCCTCTTTAAATAGTCTCCCAAAATTTGCCCTAAAATGATTTCTCCGCATTGTCTCGTTCACGAGCTCATCCACGCATGGATGGCCTTGTGGATGGATACTGGAATTCGTCCACACGACCTTCACGCGTGGATGAAGCATCCTAGGCACCCCCGGGACTTCTCTCCTACTCAGTTTGCTCGTTTTGCCCATCTCTCATGCCGAATGGTTCCGGGGACCTGTGAAATGTCTCAAAAATACACCAAAGATAGCTTTGTTCGTGGTTATCTAATTAAAGCACATAATATCGTAAATTAGTCACATAAAGATACTAAAATGCTATAAAACTATCCCTATTTATATCCAAATATATAGTCATCTTGGGAGCTTATCACTGTGCACTAGGCTCACCCTGATGTTCTTACACATTCGGCTCTCCCTGCACATTTGGCTCGTCATCATCCTCCTCACCACTACTGTCAGCAACTCCCTCGGCTGGTGCATCGTCACCTCCCAACTTGATGTACATGGCTTTGAACTCGCGGACTGTGAAAGCTGTCATGGAAACCTCTCTCTTTTCCCTATCCAGGTGGTTGCCAATGCCCAATCCCTGACATAACCTCGTTACCAAAGGCCTTAAGAATACTGCTTGTACCTTCTACCTAGTCTGGGATCGTAGCCATTTCTTCACTTGTGGCCCAATATTCACATTGATGTGGTTCTCCATGCACCACATGTAAAAGAGATCCTAACGATAAGCCTTGTTCAGATTAGTCTTTCTTCCTGAGAGATTCACTGCCAATGCCAACCTAATAGCTTTGAGATGATTGCTCATAATGTATTTGGCCTTCAAATTGCAAGAGTTATCATTCCGACCATTTGTAATCTGGCCCCAATAAGTCACAACATCTTTGTCTGCATCAAAATCAGATTTAAAATCACCGAAATATTGCATGGTTACCTCCTCCTGTTCATGAAATCCTAGAGCAACTGCAATCTCGTCAACCTGTATGGTACTTGCTACCAAAAAGTGTAAACTTTATCGATTTCCTCGCGTTGTTGACCTCACGCCTGATGTCGAGAGTGGCTATGAACTCGTAAGTGACAGGGGAATATGTTGGACCCCTCCATTCAAAAAGTTTACCTAATTGAGGGGGCTAAAGCAAGCGATACACAGCATCCTCGCATCCAAACTCGCGCAGTACGTTCGGGTTAAAGAATTTTCCACCACTTAGAGATTTTCCGCGATATACATCCACTAAAACACGCTCTGCCGGGGACATATTCCTGAAGGGTCTTGTACCTAGTTCATCAGGAACGGCCTGTTGTGGGATATCCTCCGGTTGTGAACGTCGCGAAGGTTGCACTCAAGTTCGTGACCTGCTAGTTCCTGCTTCATCATACTTTTATTTCTTGGCAATTTCTTTGGTTCTACCCATCCTACGAAATTCATACGATTAACAATAATTCATAGAAACAATTGGTTAGCTGCAAATTTCTTCCAATTTCACACCACGAATTATGCCCAATTTTTCGTCAATAATTTTGAAATTTTCGAAAATAGGGGTTGGTGTTTTTTAAAATTTCGCCATAGTTTCCCCTCTTTTTTGATCAATTCTCACCATAAAAATGTCAACAATATAGTTCCAATATCACACACATACTCAATTTCAAGATATAGCAATGCAATTCAAAAGTCAACAATGTCAACATAGAAGTAAACAATTTCAAAAAGTCAACTTCATCTTCTTCCCCAATTAAAAAATTAGGGTTAGAGGATGAAAATGCAATTCACAAATGTAGCATGTGTAATATCAAATTGATGGCATATATATGTTCTATAACAAGTTTCCACATCAATTCAATCATCAATTTCATCATATTATCAAGAAATCAAACAAACCCATTTAAATTTTCATGGTGTTCACACAAGAGTTCAAAAATTGAGTTTAATCTACCAAATTAATCACAAAGAATGGAAGAAAGTAATGAAATAAAGTTCTATGATGCATTTAATAAGAAAAATACTGCTAATAATAACATATTTATTTACATCTTGAAAATAATAACATTAATAAAATTAAAATCAAAATTGGAAAAATCTACTATATTAATAAGAGCCAAAGAGAGTTAGACCTAAAATGGGTAGAAAAAATGGCGGTCAAATTATTTAATCAAATGGATGGTTCAGATGAATTATTTAATCAAATAGATGGTTAAGATAATTCAGATTAATATTATTAATAGAGATTACCTAATTTAACCTTACTTTTATGATTATCCGTTAAGTTTTCCGTTAAATATTCTCTTCTCCGTTAATATTCCGTTAACTTTTAACTTACCCATTAATTTCTATAAGAAAGGTCTTAGGTTCGAACCTCATCTCAATCAAATTTGACATATATAATTAAGTTTCTTACTCTATTTTACTCTTATTAAATTAAATAAATTTGTAGCTACAACAAAAAATGATACATATGTATTTCTTTAATTTAGAATTATGTGTCTACAATACCTTTATTTGAAAAAAATTATTCATTATCAAAAAATTAAATTAAATAAGAGAAATAATTTCATTAGTTATATTGTCTTTATTTTCTATCATGCTAAGATTCTTTACATTCAAATTTATCAATTGATATTCATTACATTGTCCATATTCTTATTTTTACAATATCTTGTAATTAAATATCAAAGTTATAGTACAAAACAATGTTATATATTTATTTACCAAGTATTTTATTAATACTATGAAAAAAAAAATTTAAAATAATTTGAAGCTAATTATATTAACTACTTGGGGATTGGTTGAAAAAGAGAGTACTCAAATAACGCAACAAATTGAAGCGGAATCACTCTATTTTACTCTTATTGAATTAAATAAATTAGTAGTTACACCAACAAAATGATACACATTTATTTCTTTAATACCATGAAAAAAATAAAAAAGAATAGTTTGAAATCAATCATATTAACTACTTAGGGGATTTGTTGACAATGAAAGTACTCAAATAACCCATTACCCAGCAAATTGAAGCGAGAAACTACTTTTTAATATCTTTGGAATACATAATATTTTAAAATTTTAAATTTTTATTAATCTATTTAATTTTTTTTCTTAAACTAGGGATTTCTTTATCCACAATAACTCATTCAATAATAATAGTTGAACCAAATGAACCCCGGGTAGAACACCTAAAGGAAAGTCCATAGCTCCTATATCATAATCTCATTGCATGACGTTGTCATCTATGCTACCAACAGTAACCGAATTGCAAATAACACACTACAAACAAAAATGAAAAGAACAAATAGTAAAGATGAAGACAATGATAATGTTACTCAAAAGAGAATTAAGAACACTTAGAAAAATTCAAATTAAAAGTAGTATTTATTTAGACTATCATTTTTAGACCAAATATTTAGACTATTGATTTTATAAGGTTGCAAACATTTATTTTAGTAATAATTATAATGAATTTTTTATATTATATTGGATTCATATACTTTGAGTTAGATATTTAAATAAAAAAATTCTACATTCGATTACCCATGTATAAACTTCTCCTATATAATCTTGCATTGATATACTTTCAAATATTTATTTAAATATAAATATTGGGCATTAACTCATTCGCGCAATGCACGTATAAAACTAGTGTAATATATAAACATAAAAATAGCCCAATTTCTGAATACAAAGATGATCACCTATATTATTTGTGCTACCACATTGGCCCAAATCTGTTAGCCCAAACCCGACTCAATACAACCACCATATACATTTAGAGTAATTTGTATGTACCACATTGTCCTTACTCGATACCTAATAGCCCGCCCTTCTTTTTCTTTGCTTTAGAGACCATGAGAAAACTAGGGTAGCAAAGCTTCTGCCATGGAGTCTGCATTATCAGCTTTCATTTTGACTTCCCTATTTCTTTTAGTATAATCAGATTGATTTTAGTATAATCATTGATCTACTAAGTGGGTAGGATAGATTAATTTTAGTATAACCATTAATCTACTAAGTGTGTAGGACAGATTTATATTATTTTCCACGAAGTCAATTAACCCATTAAAATATATAGAATTAAGGTGATAGCCATCAATTGAATTTGTGACTTACGTTTTTACATAGTATTTTTTGTCTATTCTCATAAGATTTGATATTGATTTAAAAGTTATGTATTGACATTATTATATGCACCTATATATAACATTTATAATATTAGTGAACATATAGGATTTGTTTGATACCATATATGAGATTTGATAATATAAAATATTTTAAGAATACCCCCAATTATTTAATATTCTACAAAAAATAAAAATAAAAAATCAAACCTCCTAATATGTTTTTCGTTGATAAAATAACATTAAATGCACACTTAGACTTGTTTAAATGTTCATTTTTCCTAGTTATTATTACACTGAAATGATTTAATTTTTTTTACATTTTAAATGATCAATGGTCAAATCAAACTATAAAATTCAACTGAATTTACTCTAATTCTATAAATTTTCTCTTTGTTCCTTTTTCAAAGGTTTTTTTTTTTTTTACTATTTTAGTATTTGTAATCATATTTGAATTCTCAAAGAGTTGCAGACAATTTATCTTGAACTCTCGAAGAGCAAGAAAGAATACGAACTTCGAATCAATAAATAAATGTTAAAGGAATTCACTATGATTCTGTAAGTTTCTACCTCGTCATTTTTTTTAAATTTTTTTTTATTGGTTCTAATTTTTGTGGTCATATTTGAATTATTGAAGAGTTAAA
>NXFB01000027.1:284499-296355 GCA_002525835.2 Ipomoea batatas | reverse complement strand
ATATATATATATATATATATATATATATCAAGTCTTATCATCCTCATTATACACTATTACAATTATAGGGTTTTATATCAATTATTTCATAATATACATCAATTACTAAAGTGAAGTAAAATATACCGAAGTAGTATATTAAATTATATACGTTAGTGATGGGGATAGACTAAGGCTCGGTATTAGGAGCTCGACTGAGGCAGATAGAATGATTGATGAAGAGGGAAAGATAGAGGACTCAGAGGAATGTATGATAGTGTGGTGAAGGTCGACTGATGATTGGTCGGTCAATTGAGGGATCGTTAAAGAGGTGACAAGGCAACTGAAGATCTCTTAGACTTAGAGTGATTAAACATTGCTATTAAAACATTGCTGGAGAGATGAGTCGGCCCATACCGACCTAGAAACAGGCCGAGGCAGGAAAGGTGGTGCAAGGAAGGCAGTGTAAGAAGGGCGGTCATAAGAGTTTCCTAAAAAGGTCGGGTGGCGGAAAGCAATAGATGCGGAAGGAAAGTCGAGATGGATTAGGAAAGTGCCTAAATGTAATGAGGAAAGAGTTCTTAAAATACTTTAGAAGTTTCCTAGGGGAGAAATCCCTTTTAGCTTGTATAAATAGGGGTTCTAAGCCTCGAGAGAGGCATAAGCAATTCATTGTATTCAAAGGCAATTTTTAATACAAAGAGGGCTGAGAAGTCACTCTAGTTTTCCGATTGTGTTAGTCAATTTTTCGGTGGTGTTGGCCTGCCGTTCGACCATTCCGTGGGAGATAAAACCAATAGTTAGTTTGAAAACTGAAATATAAACTATAATTTTAATTAAAAAAAATGAAATATACATCGGTCTTGGCTAAAAACTGACTTATATTCCATTTTATAAAAAATAAAATAAAATAAAATAAAATATTATATAAGTAATATATGTCAATTTTTAATCAAGACCAATTTATATTCCCTTTTTTATGAAAACTAGTTTTTCACGCACATTGCGCAAATGAGATAATGCCCAATGTTTATTTTTAATAAGTATTTCAAAGTATATCAATGCAAGATTATATAGGAGATGTTCATGCATATGTAATTGAATGTTGAATTTGTTTATTTAAATCAATAATTCAAAGTTTATGAATTCAAGATAATATATGAGAAATTAATTATAATTGTCACTAAAATAAATGTTTGCAATTTTGTAAAAACGCTAATCTAAATACTTAATCTAAAAATGATAGTATAAATAAATACTACTTTTTCGTTTGAATTTCTTTAAGTCTTTTTAATTATCTTTCGTGTAGCATTGTCATTGTCTTTATCTTCCGTATTTAAAAAAAATATTTATTGGTATTTGGTAATGTGTTATGTGCAATTGAGTTATTGTGGTAGTATAGAAGGCAAAGTCATACTATGAGATTATGATGTAGGAAGTTGTGGATATGCCTCGTTGCGTTTGTATATATGACTAGGATCTTAGTTCTACTATTAACTCTTGATCTTGCAAGCGCTGATTGATATTTGGCAGTGGTAATTTTCCCTCTACATGTTTCATGAGTTGTGAGATGTGTGTCGTATATTCTCATGTGAAATTTGAACAAAATATTAATATTTATTATATTTGTAGAAGGTTAATGAGTAGTACATTTTGTTCTAGTTTCATAACATGTTTACTTTATAGTAACAATAATAACTTTGCAGGTAGTCCGAATACTGATGCTGCAATATGTCCAGTTTCTTCAACAGTTTCTACATCTATTTTGCTACATGTTTATTTTGAAGTTCATATTTTCAGAATTAGTATGAATGAGTGTACTTGATTTTGTGGGGGGTGAACGAGTGTTGTTCAAAATTTAGGCAAATACGTTATATACACACATCAAATTTAAATACTCGAGAATTTTGAGAAAACATACTTGAGTAAGGTTGGCCTAGAATGATTATTGCTCAGGAACGGCGTTCTTTATTGACAGTAGTCAAAAAATAATACACGCTATAATCTATAAGGTAAGGTCAAGCATCAATTTTAGGTTAAAAAAGATGGGTAATTTTGTCTCAAGATTATCTTTTTTTAATGAGCAGTACATAAACCTACGAAGTTGAATATTATTTAAGATATATTTTGTAGAAGTTGGAGTTTTAAACTGGTGGTAACTTCCATGTAACATCTCCTAACAGTCAAAATATTTCATATAAATATTTTGGGGAGACATCTGAAAGATATAGACAATGAACATGCAATTATATTGCAGGACACCAAGATATTTCACAGTCTTACAATTCTACAGGAAATTCTTATTCAAAGCAACTTAAGAATTTCAGTCATCTTTTTGTATCCCATAAGATTAAATCTGGAACCTTGTTGTTTTTTCTGATGGAGATTTAAAGCTTATAGGAAAGTGATTACACGCCTGAAGATAGCAAATGATTCGGTTTTGTTCCTTTATTTTTTCTGTAATTTTGTTGAATCTCAATTGTATTACAAAATAGCAGCATTTTTTCTAACATGTCCTACAAATCTAAACCATCAAATTTTAATTATTTTTTTTTGAAAGCAAATTTTAATTATTTATTATGCTTTGTCATGCCTTACTTTGTATACTAATTTGGGATACATTTAATTTTAATTAACAACTTCTTCTTTTAGCATCACAAATTTTTTATTTAATTCATAAACTTCAACAATCAATATCTTTACAAAATATCTGTTACGTTAATATTAAAATAACTTAACTTAGCACTGTATAAGTCTTATCCGTGCATCACACGGGATAATTACTATAGTGATATAAAAGGTTAAACGAAGGTCTACTGGTCGGGTTGGTTATACAATGTTGAAAATCGTTCGATTTTTGGTTAATTAATTTACTTAAAGTTCAGTTTGGGTCGGTTAAATTGGTTTTCATAATAAGTTCGGAAATAAAAATAACACTTGATTTAATCTAATATACTAAATTACAAAACTACATTTTACAAGTTTAAAGACAAAATAACTAAGTAAATAAGTTAATTAGTTAAACCATATGGTCATTTTACAAGTTACAACCACAAATATACAAAATAAGTGACAAATTAACCAAGTAACTACTACCAACTAACAAACTACAAATTACAAAATATACATAATAACAAGTGACTCCAGTCACCAACAATCCAAGAAAAGCAACACTGCAATAGATAAACCATAGACAGATCATAGATTGCAGAAGTAACAAACTACATAATTACATAATAAGTGACTCTAGTCACCAAATTGTCCAATCATTGCATTTAGGGGCACCAAGTAACCAACTAAGTGAACTGACCAAAAACTCAAAAACTGAAGTGCAATTACATATAGTGAATATGCTATTCTTCTTCATCTTTCTCCTAATGAAAAGTTAGAACTTAAAAAAGCAGTCACAACTCACAATTCATAAATCATAATGTAACAAGTTCAATGTTTAAAAGTAAGGAATGGCTTAGCATGCTTTAGCTTTCATGTTAAGACAAGGAATGTGGGCAAATTGCTACTTGAGTAGTTGTGTTATACCCACTACTCAGTGCAACATATCAACCCATAACTGGCCTTTTTTTTTCAAACTATTGGTGGATGCATCATCATTGCCAAAAGATAGAAGCAAAGAGATAAACATAAATTGGGAGAGGCAGCAGAGAATGAGAGATACATTATTACCATCAACTTAAGACTTATGAGTCTTAAATCAAACATTCAAACCTGTTGCAGTGTCCATCAATCATTATGACCCATTGGTTCTTGCCTCACAATTTCAACTAGCAAAGTGCAGAATGACAACAACAAATACACAGCCACTTGCTATTTTGCCAATTGGCAACTATCCAAGTGTCCAACACCTTATAATTTCAATTCAAGTCAATTGAACAAAAAAAAACAAAGAACAAATGAATAAATTAAGCCTTAAGACTTAAGAGGAGTAGGCTAGTTACAGAAATTGGGGCAAGTGATAAACCAAGTCCACTGCTCCCAGCTCCACTGCCACTCATCAATTATGCAAACAGACAATGAGACAAATAAAAAAAGATTAAACAAACAGATTTAAAAAATTATGTAATTAAAATGATATTTCCAAAAAAAAAATGTAATTAAAATGAAGTTAACTAGTAGTTAGTAGTTACCTTTTTCTAATCTCTTCACCTCATCTAGATTTTCTTCCACTATGATGGGTTGATTTGGCAACCTCATCCAATCTTGTGCACAAACAAGTGCTTCCACTATACTAGGAGTTAAAGGACTCCTAAATGCATCTAACACTCTTCCACTAATGCTAAAAGCATATTCAGAGGCTACAGTGGAAATAGGAACAACAAGAACATTCCTAGCTTACTGGGAGAGGATAGGAAACCTACTACTATTGACCTTCCACCAATTTAAAATGTCAAAATTTGGGCTTTCATCCTCCACAAGTTCCTCACTGAGGTATATTTTCAACTCAGTTTTTTCCTCCCTATTCACCACTCTCAACTCCTTGCTTTTTTTAATTGAGATTTCAATTAATACTGCGGTCTACCAATGGTGATAGATTTAGAGTGGGGTGTACCGGTGATAGAAGCCTCTTGCACAACAGTAGCAGAAACAGAAAAACTGGGCACATAGTCAGCATACAAAATTTTCAGACCAGTCAAAATAAGATTTTCCCTTAACATCACCATATAGTTGTGTGAACTAGTATGACATGTATGCAATTTTATCCCTTGGATTCAATATATTTGCATAAAAGATGATGGAATTCATTTTATCAGGATCACCCCAATATTTCTCAAATTTCATTTTCATATTTGAACCCATCAACTTAACAGAGGTAGATTCAGCTTCCACTATTTCAGACATCATGCAAGACAAGTAAGAATTTCATAGAAGAAATTATTGGTAGTCACATACAGAGAACTAGAAATACTAAGAGTCATTTTATAAAAACATTTAAGCAATTTGACCATATGCTCAATAGAATACCAATCCATAAAATTTGGGACAGATTCACCAAAATCAGAGGAGAATGAACTATCATTTTCTTCATAAGCCTTAAATACCTTTTGATATGTGAGTGCATTCTTAAGCATCAAATGAGTTGAATTCCATCTAGTTGGTACATCAAGAGTCAAATTAGACTTGGCTTCTACTTCTATTAAATCAGCAAGGTCCCTGAATTTTTTTAGCCTAGCAGGAGAATTTCTCACATTTCTTACTGCATCCCTCACCTTCCTCACAGAATTGTCTACATCATTTAACCCATCTTGGACAATCAAATTTAAGATATGTGCAATGCATCTCATGTGCACATAATTGCATTTCATCGAAGAAACCCCAAGACAACAACTTCTTTTTTATGAAACACATAGCAGTGTCATTACTAAATGCATTATCAACAGTCACAGTGAATATGTTTTTACACCCCACTCAAGCAGGCAGGTTTCTAGGGCTTTAGCAATGTATTCCCCCCTATGTGAGGTGACATGGACAAAGGAAATAATATTTTTGTGTAGCTTCCACTACTCATCAATGAAATGTGTAGTGATGCACATATACTTTATCATTTGGACAGAAATCCAAGTATCAGTTGTGATACTAACTCTTTCGCAGCAAGTCCTAAATAGTTTCTTCAGATTTACCCTCTCATCAGAAAAAATATGATAAATGTCCCTACTTATAGTCCATCTAGATGGGATCTTAAATCTAGGACAGACAACAAGAATAAATTTCCTAAACCCATGTCCCTCTACAAATCTAAAAGGGAGCTCATCAATGAGTATCATTTCTGCTAGGGCCCTCCTAATTGCATCTTGATTGAACACCCAAGTACTTAAGACCCCCTCATTAACCCCACTGTTTGGGCTAGGATTAGCCACAGACTGAACTGAAAGAAGAGATTGTCTAACATCTTTGGAGTGAGGATTCTTTAGGCAGTTAAACATATGATGCCTTAAGGAAGATGTGCCATGCTTTTTTGACTCACAAGCAAATAATTTTGCACAATAAATACACCTTGCTTTCATAACCATACCATCACTATCTTTGATCTTCTCAAAATGATCCCATACCTTAGATCTGGATGATCCCATACCTTAGATCTGGATTCAACCTCCTTTTTTTTTAAGGAACATATTGAGGAGGAGGCACATGCTGTAGTTGAGATTGATTTCGTTCTCTCCACAGCTTCTGCTTCCACCCAAGTAAGTTCCTCACTAGACATTATAGGAGGTTGCTCAGACAAACTAGTACTCTCCATCTTTACAGATGGTATTAAAAATCAATAAGAAAAATAAGATCAAGTCAGTATAGTGTGGTTAGACAGTTAGACTTATACAGTCAAACACATATACTGAGGTACACATTTAACTGATTTAAGGGTCCATAATTCCATCAACTTAGTTTTTATTTCAAAACTTCCAAAGTTCATCATTTAGGGGCTCTTAAGGTTTCCACATAAATTACAGAATCACATATCAAAGAATCAATTAAGGACTTCCACACTTTAATTGAATTAGGGCAAACCCTAATGTCATTATAATAAATTTATCATAACAGAATCACATATCAAAGGCATAACAACAATTAAGGGCTTCCACACTTTAACTGAATTAGGGCAAATGCTAATTTCATTGTAATAAATTTATCATAATAGAATCACATATCAAAGGCATAGCAACAATTAAGGGCTTCCACACTTTAACTGAATTAAGGTAAACCTTAATTTCATTATAATAAATTTATCATAACAAAATCACATATCAAAGGCATAGCAACAACTAAGGGCTTCCACACTTTAACTGAATTAAGGCAAACCCTAATTTCATTATAACCAATATATCATAACAGATTATAACAGAAATACAAAATCACATATCAAACACAAATCCACAAAAATAGTAATACAATAACAATAAAAATGTCTGGACTAGAGTTTTGGCATACCTCAAACGACTCAAAGAGTCAAAGACTCAGTCTTTAATGAGTCTAATCTCTATTCTCTAGATAAAAGCCTCACTAGAGTTTTAGGGTTTCCACCGCGCGACAACAATGTCAGTCGAAGATGTGAAGTCACGAACTAAACTAACAAACCACTACGATTAAGGGCTTCCACCGAAAGGTGTCTTGACTCTGTGCGATACAGATTACATACTACCAAATCTAGACGAGTAGAGTAGTAGACGACTCAAGACTTGAGAGAGACTGAGACTCTGAGAATTGAGAGAATATAAAGGAGAGAATATGGAAGAGAAGGAGAGGTCGTGAGTCGCGACTGTGCACAAAGCCACAAATGATTTAGGGTTGAAACCCTTTGAACAAAGGCCTATCGGGCGGTTTGGGTGAGATATTTCTCAACCCTACCCGTTTGACTACACCCGCATAATTGTCAGTAAATGGTTCTAGTGTATAAATCGGATAATGACACCCGGACCACACCCAATTTTGGATTCCGAATGCGTCGGGTACGTCGGATAAATAAGGTAATGCACACTCCTAACTGGACGTGTTGTACGGCTTACAACGACGGACAGACAAAAATGGAGAAGAAGAATTGAGGAAGAGCAAATGACTAAATTACCCTTAAAATATTATCCATTAATATTTTCAGTCACTTTTCGTCAATAATTTGACCATATTAACTGAAATTGAGAAAAATTTGAATAGTTATGATACTAAATTTATAGTTTTAAAACTTGTAGACTGAAATTAACAACACTTCAATAATCATAGAACTAAAAGTAAAAGAGTTTATTATCGAAATGGTCCCTCAACTATTGCGAAAATTATCAATTTGGTCCTCAATAATTTTTTGTGCCCAATTAAGTCCATCGACTTTGATAATTTTAACCAATTTGATCATTCATTTATTTTATCGTTAAACATCCGTTAAATTGGGATCAAATTGGTAATTTTGCTATAGTCAAGGGACCAAATTGGTAATTTTCTATAGTCAAGAGTAGAGCCGTCAAAACGGGCTTAGCCCGCCGGGCCGGCCCGCCCCTACCTAGGTAGGGGGTGAGTTTTGAAAATTAAAATCCGCTAAAGAACGGGCTTTTTTGGCCCGCCCCGCTTAAGCCCGCGGGCTTGGCGGGCTACCCGCACTACACCAAAAAGGTTATTTAGTGGCGGTTAATTTGTTATTTAGAGGCGGTTCAAAACCGCCACTAAACTATTTAGAGGCGGTTCACCAACCGTGTCTAAATAGTGTGTCGCGAAGGATTTAGAGGCGGTTTTAGACAAGTGCGGGAATTAATGGAAAACTTATTTAGCGGCAATTACATAACCGTCGTGAATAATCAATTATTTTTGTCTAGAGTTTAGCGACACTTACATAACCGCCACTAAATTATTTTATTTATTTTTACTTTAAATATTAGCGGCGGTTATATAACCGCCTCTAAATTAAGCTTTAGTTTTTAAATTATTTTTTAAATTATTTCTTATCTAATTGTAATGAAAGTTTTTGAATTGACATTAAAATTTGTCATTGTATTTTAATTTTAATTTTTATAATCCTTATCAAATTAGGTGTTTTTTTTTTAAATCTCTACATTCAAATTTGCATTGCAACCACAAACAAACTCTATGTACACATTTAATTGAAAAGAAAATCAATTATATCAAATATTTGTCAAATAATATCAAACAATATTCATGTACAACCAACCGTCTACATATTAATTGAACTGTATACATAACTGAAAAATATTTTAAATGAAAAATATAAAGCAACATAGTAGTTTATTCATCAATATGACGGTTTCATGCAAAAGGAGATTGCCAATTTACATCATCACTAGACGATGAATACCATTTTTCACCCTCGATGAGAATTAATTGATAGTCATGACTTTTCCTTGTAGTATTTTGAATCTTCGAGGACTCAAACAACTGAGGAGCTTGGAGAGCATATATGGCACTGGTGGTATGTATTGATTGAAATGCTACCATGTCACAGTAAATGGCATACAATATCAACTGCACTGCTCCTAAGCCACACCCAAAACCATTTGGTATCTGCAGTTCAAATTCCATCACAATATCAACTGCACTGCTTCTAATTAAAGCATGAAAACAACTTAAAACTTGGTACCCAAAAGCAGAAAAAAAAAATGACAGCAAGCATAACCTGGATGTTAAGTATCCAACAAAATATTTTAAAAGAACAAAAAAAAAAAAGCAATTGGACAGAATTGTTCTTAGAATTATATGAATCTTATGCTAAAATCTAACTAAAAAAGTGATGATTTTAGAAAAATTATTGCCTAGAAAATGTTAAGAGCAATGTTGTTCGAAATATCCACTTTAACATGCACTTCCTGTTATGGTAACCAGGTTCTATCATAAAGAGAAGACATTCACTCCAAAACTTTTGCTTCAAGGAGTTCAATTTTATCAACCATCAAAGACTTCAGGTTAAATTCAAGATGATCCACAATTCTATAAGGTTTCTTAAGCAATTCTAATTTCTAAGCAACAACATTAGGCTATGAAAACTGACCATTTTTAAAACTACAGCATCCCTAAGTAAAAATATAGTGCAGAATGAGCATGCTTATTAAGTTAGCAACTCACCAGAATCCTCCCAAATTATGATTGACTTCACATTCCTCAAGATTTTTTCCTCTGTCTCTCCATCTAGGGGAGTGTTCTTGGGATCAGAGGGCATCAGGCTGTAATGAAATGGCATCCAGTAACAATCAGAAACAAAGTGTCTATGCATCACCAAAGTTAGTTGAAGTTACTACAATGAGTACCTGCATATCAACACTCGGTGGGGATTAGTCAAGATAAATTGTTCTATTAAAGGAGAAAAAACTCATGCACCTTACTTTCCCATTCTGAATTTAATGAGGCATCTAATGGTTTTTCAGAATTTTGTTCATTCAAATGGATCCATAAAATAAACCCACTTTTCCTGTAAGAAGAATTATAAGATTAGAATGAATTTCACATCAAATAAGAAAAGGAAAATGTTTCCAAAAACAAAGGATGCATAACAAACTAATACAGAACCTGCTCATTGATGCCTCCATGGAGACTAATTAAAAGCTTCCTTTACCATATTTCTTAATATGCTCACTACAAATTCTTCTACTTTTTCAATATTTCCCTTCAAAATAAACTTCAGACTAATGCTAAAATAAAGCTGAGAGATATAATCTTCAACCGCATCCCTAAAAATAGCATCAACTAAACAGCTCTCCAGCAAGATTTTCCTTAAAGGAGAAGCAGGGAGGCCCAACATAAAATGATCCAGACAACCCTCGGCAAACTCAATTTCCAAATTAAAGCCAGTGGTTTCTAAGGTAGCACCCAATTAAGGTATGCCATGTGCAAATTTGTTAGGCCACTGACTACCCCCACACAATATATTTCAACTATCCTGATTGGCTCAGGAAATATCTCAACAGACGAATCTGATCACGGAAATCATTAACATCGTCTTCTGAGATTTCATTGATAACTAGATCGTTCTGCATTAGTTTAATATTTAAGAATATTACGATTATACGTACATACATACATACACAGAGAGATATAGAGAGCGAGAGAAGAAATGAAACATAAGTAGTTGTTTGAAGAGGAAAACTTCACCTTGTTGTCTGAAAAATATGATGTTGAGAAGGTGTAATTTGCCACAGTTTTATTGGAAGAAAATACTTCCATCCTCTGTGTTTGTGTGTATACTGAATGAAGCACAAATTATAGAAATACAAGAATAATAAGCAGATTACTTGCTTCTCAGGATACTTCGGAGCAAATATTAGAGAAACAACTTCCATATTTTCAAAATCCACATCATAACCAAGCATAAATATGTAAAGCATTTTCCAAACATTTTAGGAATAAATGGAATTATAAATTTAGGGATTAGGGTTTAAGATTTAAAGTAATAGAACTAACTTGTATGAAGGAGAACCGCCCGCGTTGGAGGACTGGCGACTTGCTGCTAGCATCATAAGTCTAGCATGCAACAGAGAAAGGTCAGATTCATCTCTCTTTACTTGGTTTTGTCAAATTCAAACTCTTTTGAGGTGAGGATAGTAGAAATATTATGCATAACTTGAATGGTTTAGTCAATCAAAACAAAAGAACATATAGTCTTACCATATGACCTTGGTCTGCAGAACAAACACAGATAACTAAAAATGAAAGAGATAAGAAGATAACTTGAGAAGTGGCAATAAGATGCAACTTTGGATAGCTTTTGTATTCCAAGTCTATAGGCAGTAAAAAACATTAATAACCCTAGAGATGAATAATTCAATAGTAAGATTAGCAACTGTACTATAAATCTTGTTTAAATTACAATAACTTTTTCCAAAAAAAAAAAACAAATAACAAAGGGAATGTAATAATGAAAATTCATGAACTAGAAAACGAAATAAATACAGAGAATTTCTACAACTAAAATCACAATCAAATAATCAAATTCAATATCGTTTCTCAACGTTAGAGCCAAAAACTGATCAATCATTTCCTAGGCTTGTATAGGGTTTATTGTATTCTACTACAAGGAACAAGTAATCGAAATGCTAGAAATTTCGAATTACTTAGTTACGATTCAATTGTTTGGTTTTCAACTAAGTTTAATTGGAGGTCATAAATTACAATTTAAACATAGCAAAGAACAGGGAAGGGCTTTGAGACCTGAAAGAAGTATGTGGAGATGCGACAGCGGCAGGTGGTGGCGCGGCGACGACAGAATGGCGAGAGTAGTTCCAGTAAGAAAACAATGAAAATATGGCAATGGTGAAGAGAAAGAGAGAGGGAACGGTGGAGAGTTGTGGTAGAGAGGGCGGAAGAGCTATGAGAAGAGAGATCCAAAAAGATTTCAGAGGGAGAAATAAATTGAGATGAAATGAGCTTGTGGTCGCGATT
>NXFB01000027.1:252178-265595 GCA_002525835.2 Ipomoea batatas | reverse complement strand
TTTCTTTCTTTTCAAGTATGTAGCACACTCAATTTGAATATGACTAAAACATTTACACTCCCTGTAATAAACTCTTTTACTCTTATGCTTATTTTTCCACTTTGTTGTTGATTATTGCGGAATTGAGTGTTGGTTTGTCCAGATTGATTTGAGTTCCTCCCAGAGCTTAGATTTTCTTATTTTCTAATAGTTTTTTAGGAGGAGTTTGAATTATTATTGCGATTAGACTGAGTTTTTCAATTCCTCATTTGTCTTGATTTCTTGGATTATATATATTGTTTGATAAACTTGGAGAAATTCTTAAGGCAACTCTGTCTTCATCAAGTTCCTCTATTTCTTATTCAGAATCTCTTCCATTTGCAGGAAAAGCAAGATTTCCCTTTCTTGGATGCATCATCACTTGAGAACATTGCATCTCATAGGTCTGTAAGTTGCTCATTAATTTTGCAATAATTTTTCCTTCCCAACTTACACTTTTTTGAATTGTAGTGACCTTCATGCTAAACCCTTGAGGAAGGAATTGTAAGATTTTGCGTACCAATTTGTTTTCGGAGAAGGATTCTCCTAGTACCACAACTTCATTCTTGAGTTCTTGAATTCATGTATTGAATTGCACAATAGTCTCTTCTTCACACATCTTAAGCTCCTCAAATTTTGTATGAACTTGCTGTAGTTTCGGTTGCTTGACAGACGCATCTCCTTCATAAAAAGCTTCCAATACATTACAAACTTCCTTAGCCTAAGTGCAGTCGACAAATAGAGTAAATTGGCATTCATCAAGACTGACCATTATATAACATTCAAGGCTTTGTTGTTATATTTGCTAGTGGCAATTTCATCAGCAGTCCACGAGTTTTCAGGAGTCAATTCTAAAGTTTTCTCTTCCTTCAATTGACTTGGATGTATCTAGCCTTTTACAACTGCAGCCCATACTTTGCCTCCTTGCGCTTGAAGGTAAACTCTCATACGTGTTTTCTAGTAAGCATAATTTGACCCAATTAACGGTGGAGGTCTCGATTGGCCTTCCATTTTTCATGTTCAAGATTCACAAGGAAAAACACATATAATTTCCAAGAAAACAGGATAACACTTTATAGAGCACCTCAGAGAAAGTTAGGAAAACAAGAATAAGTTCTTGAAACCTACTCTGATACCAAGTGAAAGTAGCAATCAAGCTAACAATTAAGGTCTCAAAATACCCCGTGAGTGAAGTATTACTTCAACGAAGTATTTTCAAACCAAAGTCAAAAAATTAATAAGCAAAGTAATCTCGAACTACACTTAGAACTACTAATCTAAAGAGCGAGAAACATTGAAGACATAAAATCTGATCTGCAAGAAATGAAATTAAATTGATACAGCAGATTTGGTAACCCAATTCGGAGTAATCACTCATATGTCTGGGGGGCATTCAATGGAATAGTTTGCCAAATTCTTCATTCAATTATAAAGGATTCCATGAATCATTCATAGTGAACATGAAGTTTTCAAATCGAAATCACAACTAACACTTAGCTTGATTTGGACAAAGAACTTCTGTGAAGAATTGGCTAATTAATCTCCTGATAGATTAGCATTGAGGCTCCCCCTCAACAACAACATCACTCAACTCCCGTTAGACTTCCTTGAAACATACAACCCGAAGACTATGAATAGATTCATGACTTGATCTCTAATGATGATTCTAATCTTCAATAATCACAATATAATTTCAAGTCCTGAGTTTAATGCATTATTATATTTGATATCTTGAGAGCAATGGTGAGATCTTTATAAATTCTCTCACTTCATCATCTCAGCATCTAGCTGGTCTTTTATATCAAACTTTCGGGATTTCCGTGATGACTTCAACCTCCATGAACTAAATTATGAACAAGTTGATATATGGTTCAACTTCCTGAGTATTTCTTGGTCATTATCTTGATCTGTTAGGATGTATAGTGCACTTCTCCAAAAGGTTTACATAAACTGAACTAAAATGTGAACAACTTCTTTGTTTCATAAAACTTAACAACCCAGAGGATAAAATACTTTGATTTTTTTCTTCAAAAGAACATTTTTATTAACAATACCAAATAATGAATCTTCATTACACAAAAAATAAACTTTCAAAATATAAACATTCAATATATTAAAAAGTAGCATTCAACATGCGAGTAAAATTTTATTTACAATTTTGAGAATTTTAAAAAGTTATGTATAATGGTTGCCCCTCCCAAAACCCCTAATTCAATAAATGCACCAATATTACTATAATTCATGTATTAATAGCGACTAATTAATACGGGAGGTGGCATCAAACCCTTCCCTTTATACGGGAGGTGGTGGGTTCGAGCCTCAGTGGAGGCAATACTGGCTCTTGTGCTTCAATAGATTGAGAAAGTAGTTATGAACAGATACTGCATTGTAATAGAGTTAGTAGTATTCAAAAAAAAAATAGCGACTAATTACAAATCAATTGTTAATAATGTTAATAATGTTACATCTTATGTTATAGTCAGCTATTTTTATATTGTATTATTTGAGTTGAATAACTGTTAGTTAGTCAATACTTAACTCCAGAGGTTTAGGAGAGTTTCTAGCTTACCTTTGTATAGGACTCTGTAATTGGTTGAACAGATTGAATTGAGTATTATCATTCTCATTTGGTATCAGACGACAGGTTCGAAACCCTTCCTTCCCGCTCATCCTCTCCGTTCTAACAGTTCTCTTTTCCGCAACGACCATGAGCAACCAAAACGCCGGCGCCCTTACCCCCGCTGTTGCCGCTCCTTCACCGCCGGCAACAGTCTTAAATGCCAGCCACCACTTCCTCTCAATTAAACTAGACTCCCGGAACTACCTTTACTGGCGAACCCAAATTATGCCTTTCCTCCGCAGTCAGAACCTCATCGGTTACGTCGATGGTACATTGCCGTGCCCTCCGCAGACCATCGCCGTCGACTCACCCACCCCAGCGACTCCGCCGGCCTTCATTCCGAATCCGGCTTACCTTCCGTGGATTCAGCAAGATCAGGCCATCTTCTCGCTGATTGTATCGTCTCTCACCACCGAAGTTAATGTACCTTGCCGTCGGCAAGGAGACGTCGCAGGCCGTCTGGGAGTCGATCACCACCGCCTTCGCCTCTACCTCGCGGTCCTGTTGCCTTAGTTTGCTGGGGTAGTTTCAGGCCTTGAGGCAAGGCAATCTCCCGCCGGCGGAATATTTAGGTCACGCACAGGTGCTCGTCGAAGTGCTTTCTCTCGCTGGACATCCACTCTCGACTGATGCGCAGATCCTGTACGTTCTTAAGGGT
Organism: Ipomoea batatas; assembly: GCA_002525835.2. Lineage (NCBI taxonomy): Eukaryota > Viridiplantae > Streptophyta > Magnoliopsida > Solanales > Convolvulaceae > Ipomoea > Ipomoea batatas. The sequence goes on along the minus strand of NXFB01000027.1, from coordinate 262,299 downwards.
CTGCGGCCGGAGTTCAGAGCAATGGCGAGTTCGCTGACCACCCCAGGCACGCCGGTCACGCTTGCTCAACTGGCGGATCATCTCCGGGCGCAGGAGTTTATCCATTCCGATGACTTCGCCGTTTCTGACTCCACACCGCCGCAGAATGCTCCATCGGCGTTTTATGCAGGTCACAGCCACGGTAATGGTCGCGGCCAAGGCGGACGCCAGTCCTCTTCAGGCCGTGGCGGACGGAATAGCCGTGGTAATGGTCGCGGCAACGGACATGGTGGTCGCAATGGTGTTCCCCGGTGTCAGATCTGCCGCGCCAATGGTCATAGTGCGGTGAATTGTTATAGGCGCTATGATGACAGACTGTCGGCGAACGCTCATACGGCTTATCCTGGAGATTCTGTTGCGTCGCACACGGCTGAAGCCTGGTACCCTGATACTGGAGCTTCGACTCATACGACTCCGGATGCAACCATGTTGGATCATACCGACCAGTACACTGGAAACGATGTCCTAAAAGTGGGCAACAGCGCAGGTTTGGATATTTTCGGTGTCGATCGCACGGTTATTAAATCCCATATACATCAATTCCAAATGTCTAATATTCTGCATGTGCCAAAATTGTCTATTCCTTTATTGTCAGTGCACAGGTTCACTAACGAAAATAACGTTTTCTTTGAGTTTCATAGAAATTCGTTTTTTGTGAAGGATTGCACAACTCGGGAAACTCTACTTAAGGGATCCACCGTAGCCGGGCTGTACCAATTGTTGCTACCGCAGAGTCATAAAGCCTTTCTGTCTGCCCGTACCTCACCCGATGTCTGGCACCCGAGTCATAAAAAACATTATAATATTGTGCACATGATTTATATGTTTTTTTGCAACATACAAAGTGTAAGCTTATGAATTTCCCACCAAAAAAGATATTTGAGAAAATGAAAATATGGGGCTTTTAATATATTACTATTAAAATAAATTAGGTAAAGAGAACAAAAAATGGTATACTCTTTTCTTCATGTTTTATATGTCTAAGCATGATTAATTGAGATTTTCAAGTTATTTGTAATTTAATTTTTCATAATATTTAATGTTGTATTACTACATAAAATTTATATATTTATAAACTATATAAAAATACCATTGAACAGATGAATTTAAAAATCATATGAATAGTAATCTAACAAAAGGAGTTACTGCATAGGCTAACAAATGTTTTATTTAAACTAATTAATTTGCAAAGAATTGAATTACTCATTGAAATTAACTTGTTTCAACTGGAAATGAACAGTTGTGCATTGTACGTAATTCTTATTATTAACCGATTCACCTAATTAAAGTATGTTAAGTCCAAAAAATTAAATAGAGGAAAATGATACTTTTGGCCCCTAAATTGTTTCACTTTTGAAAATTTGGTCCATGTAAGTTAACTTAAACAAATTTAGTCCTTCAATTGTTTATAATGTTACATATTTAATTCCTAGTGTTATATAATTGTGAAACTTCATTTACATATAAGGTTATTTTTATTATTTATAATTAATATTCACTATTAAAAATAATGTTCCCCTAGAAAAAGGGTGAAACTTTAACCATAGATATTGATTCTAAATGACAAAAATAACCTCATAAAAAAGAATTTAATTGATAATGTAGTTTGATTATTATATAACAACATGGACTAAAAATACAACATAATGGACAATATTAAGAGACTAAATTTGTTCATATCATTTAACAGGGACCAAATTTCATAAGTGAAATAATGTAGGACTAAAAGCGTTGTTTTCCATTAGATAATTAATCCTATATTATCTTGAGTCTATATTCATTATTCCCTTTCCATTTTCAATATTTTGATTGGGTTAGTAAGCAGTACTATTCATTTCTTTCAATTGAATCATGTGCTCCATCCAAGGGTTAGTAAGCAGTACTATTCATTTCTTTCAATTGAATCATGTGCTCTATCCAATTAAAAGCCTAAGCTGATAGTTGGACTACACATTTATGTTTATATTATATTTATGCTCACACTTTCAAAATAAATTCAATTCAATTGACACCGTGACCAATCTCTCTAGTGCACAAGTAATATATGCAAATTCTACTTAAAGTTATCTTTAAGGTTAGTGATATATACTTATGCCAAAAGTTATATGCGCAATTTTATTGTCTGATCTCCATCCTACACGGTACATTTTAACCCTAAAGTAAGCAATTCTTATTCTAATAGTTTTCCTACCTGGACTCCCATATCTTACTCCCTAAATTTTACTCCTGTTATAGATAGTGATAAACTACTTTTTTTATGTGGGTCCCCATACAAATGTTTACTTCAGTATTTTGTGTGTGCGAGTAAAGGTCGAGAGTAAGAAATAGGAGTACGTACACAGGGACGGAGCCACTATAGGAGCAGTTGGGGCAGCTGCCCCCCTCCCCCACCCCTTTATATATGTATGTATATACATATGTACATAACATTAAATGTTATACAAAACCTATATTTATGTTTAAAATACCAATAGTTAGAGTAGAATGCTTGGTTGAATTCCAAACTTAGGTCACAACCTCATAGGTCCAAATCTCATTAGTAACACTTTTTCTTATCTTCTCTTGCTTATTTTATCTCTTTTCATTCCTTCACAAGATAAATTAAATATTTTTCTTAGTCTACTTTTTATGAATCATTTAATTAATATAGTATACAAGTTTATATCATATTCCATTGTATTTGAACTAATTTAGAAAAACTTAAAGTTGATCTAACTAAAAGAAATTAAAATAAAAAAGTATTTATTAATATAGTGTTATTATAATTATTTTATCTAATTGATTATTTTTCATACTTTGTCATAAATATTTTCACATTTTCACCCACTCAAATATAGTTTTCACTCCGACATACACTAACTATGTAATCTATCAAAAATATTTTATTGTAATTAATAATGTATTTTATATTTTAACATTATTATGGTTGTTTGATATTTCGTCATTGACATTTCTAACGTCATTTATACTTCGCCCCCGCTTAGATAATTTTCTGGGTCCGTCGTCCCCGGGAGTACATATAGTATTTTCCTTATTCTAAGGAAAATAACACATGTACTCACATGAAGTAAAACTCCTACTATGTGTCATGATTTGATTGATAGAGAGAGAATATAATAAAAATTATTATGGCCCACCAATTTTTCTAGATGAATTCGAATATGTCACCTAAGTTGGAAGTAAGAAATGAAGTAGAGAATGGAAATATGTGTAGTATTAGTCTTATTCTAAAGAGAAAGACTTCAATATTTTGAGCTGTGGTTGTAAAATCTTGGATCACTAATTTGCAATTACAAATAAATTAAAAAAATAATGAGTGCGTTTTTCTGTGTGTATCCCAAAGAAGGTTATAAGCTTTGCACCAGTAGTGATACAATATAACTTTACTGCTAATAATATTAATCCAGGGAAGAAAATAAAGTGATGAATTAAATAATAAATTAAGGGTACAAGAACAAGTCATGCAAACCAGCAAAGAACCAGACATGATCTGAACAGTTCCAGTTGTTTAATTTGGATCAAACCAAGAAAGTTACATAATAATAGTAATAAAAATATGTAGGATCACATTGTAGCCAACCACAGACATCATGGCATGTATCCTAAGCTGCTGCCTTGAGAGATTTAAAGATGTTTTTTTGGGAAAAATCTTTGTTTTTTCATCTGAGACAGCCACACACAGATACAGATTCCTAACTGCCTGCTGCCATGTGGGTAGCAATATATTATTTCATATATATATATATATATATATATATATATATATATATATATATATATATAGCTAAGCCTAACCAAAACAGAAACTCAATAAGCTGTGGATGTCTATAAACACTTAAAATAACCATAAAATTGGCATTGATCTCACCCCTAACTTAGGCAAATAAGACCCAATACAAATATTTTAAATAAAAACGGATCAGTTGACCCGGTCTACTAAGTTATTCTAACTATTAACGAATCCCTAAAATTTTAAGTGGAATGGATTGTAATTCTTTTTACTTCGTGAGGTATAATGACAGATCGAGAGGCTCGGCTAGAAAGGAATCAGTGGAGAAATTTGGTGTTGTATATGGCAAGATTTTGAATATCCAAATTGGATCCAGAACTTCGTATTTGTGCAAATGCAAAATCATGAACAAAACCTAACTAGTGGACCGGAGACTGTCATTATTAAACAAAACCTAAGAGCAGTTCAAGACAACAATGGGGAATCCCATAAAATACAATGTATGTGATGTGTAAATTGAGTCATAACTCTGGATATTATCTAGGGCCAAGGCCACTCAAGTAACTGTAATGCACATGGTCAAACCACACTAAAATACTGAATCTAATTAATTAACTAATCTCACCCATGATCTTGGACTCTGGATCGAAATGACCAGGTACAGAAGATACAAAATGACACAGAAATTCATAATATAAGACACAATTACTAATTCGTTTCATGTACAGAATTCATACTATTACGATACAAAATTTCATAGCACAGAACATAAAAACTCACAATACAAAGACACATAGACATGCACCAAGGTTCACATTACACGTACTGTGAACTAACCCGGGTCCATGGTATAATGATTGAAACTCTTAATTAACATCCTATATATACTATATGGATGGCATTAATATAGATTTATGGATTATTATTCATATGTAGTGGCATCATGCATCAGTTTTCATGAAAGCAATTATATATGTTAATGGACAGTACTATATACACACCACTAGCTAGTAAGAAGAGGTTGGAGGAAAACGACTGACGTGCACACATGATTTCCATACAATTATGAAGAAATGAGAGAAGCAAATTATACGAGGAACTAACCCCAGATCGAGTTGTATTCCACTTGCCATAAAGATTAAAGAGAACCCTGAAAGCGATTTAGAGTATAAATTTGGGAACAAAATCTGTTGGAGCAGACACAAAGGGACTTCATACTGATGTATATGTAACTAATTAACACCTTTAATTTGATACACACACACACATATGGTTAAAAATCACATCACACCCATCACAATCCCCCAATAGATTTCAATCTCCTATAGAAAAACCGGCCATGACTTACCCCTTAATTAGGTTGGCTCATTACAAATGGAGACCAGTCTGAGTGTGGTATGGATTTAAAAGTGTCTCCTATAGTTAAGGTCTATTCTAGATCAAACACTTCATGATCTAACAAATAATACCATATGGTACCTACCAGATCATGTTGTGTCTCACACATTGCTGCTATAGATTTACAAGGCCAAGATAGCTAAGGATACAAACTTATAACCACAAGGGCACGAGTTCAAATTTCAGCCCTCTTGATTTGAAACAGTCAGTTATGAACAATTTAGACTGATTTACCTTCTTGTGGTCTTATGCACACCCTAATAGTGAATGTGGGTTTCCCTCGTAATCCCCCAAAAAAAAATTTAGATTCAATATGTATGTGGAATTACATGTAGTAGTAGAAAACAAAATGGACCAAATGCAAATGTTTACTTTGCTTGAGTCCACTTGATGAGTGTATGATGCCACAAGTCAATTTTGACTGCTCTAATGGGCAAAAACATGGCTCAACTTTAGTGTTGGTTTGTGTGTTGTCAATTCTGATCCCAGTGGAAGGCACTATGTACGCAACAACACTTAGTCTCCTCAATCAACATCATGTTTCTCATTATTTTGGCTTTTCCCTTTATGGGATCCAAGTATAATTACCCAAAATTCAAGTATTACCAGGAACACATATTCAGATCTGTAACCACAAATGATATCTTTTAAAGAATTTGTGAACCAAACAAAACCATATAGACAAAACAAGAAATGATTGTATAGTACAGTACAGTTCATTGTACCTGAAGAAAACCTTCGAGAGAAAAATGCAGGCCAAACACCCAAAAGTCAACTGCGGGCAATCAGAATCTGAAGAGACACATACAAAGAAACTAAATACGATAAATCTTGCCCACAATCTATCACCCGAAAACCAATTAAACTATTCATACGGGCAGTAAAAAAAGATAAATCTAGGGAAATACTTGGGAGGTAATGCACAAAATTGGATCGAAAATTAGGAAATTATAAGATCCCAGAATTACATATACACATATATATATATATATACAGAGAGAGAGAGAGAAAGAGAGAGAGAGAGATGGGGTGACAGATAGAGAGTGAGCACACATAGCTTCAAGCATATCTATCATGCAAGAAAACACCATTTGTGCTCACTCTCTTCTGTCACCTCCCTTACCCTCCTTAATCTGGTCGAATCTTTGAAGCATTCTTGATTTCTGATATGCATAAACATTTCAAGATGGTGAAGAAAGATAGAAAGAAACAAGAGAAAAGGGTGTTTCAGAAAATGAGACCAAAATTTTTTCCTGTTTTCCTAAATGCGCAGGGCAGTATTATGTATGTAGTCTACTACACAAGAACCCTAGCTAGATATAGAAAAAAAAAAATGAAGAATGAAAATCATAAAGTGATGAGGGGAACAAGTAAAAGTGGCTGTTACTGTTCCATTAGGAAGGGGAAGAATAGTAGTGGTTTTGATTTGATGTGTGAGGAAATGAAGGGTGGGGAGTGGCCTTTATATAGGGAGAAAAAGAGGATAGATGGATGGACTCAATCGCGTAGGATTACATAATATCAATCAATATCTCTCTCCTACCCTAATTTTGAAAGGAAGATGCTAAGTGAGCTGTGAATCATGGAAGCTAGAGGGTTATTTTAGTCACGATCTGTATTGATTGAGTGAAACAAAATAAAATATAAAAAGAATGTATCATTTTCTAAAGGTAATAATCAATCAATATGTCAAAACCATCAATGTTACAAACATCTCATGTATTTTTTCTAAAACTTTTCCCCACCTTCTGATGTGTCATCGTATGATTGGTATAGTAGTTAAATTAGTCCACATGTGAGGCATAACAAAAAGTACATTTTTAATATACTAAAAGTATATTATTCGTGTACTGAATATACATTATACAACATAATGTACATTCAATACTCAAATAATGTATTTTTCTTGAATACAATGTATACATTTTTAATATATTAAAAATACATTGTTTATGTAGTGAATGTACGTTATTTAATAATATGATACACGTAACTGTGTGGACCATAATGATTGTAAATTTATTTGTTAGTTAATGGTAGTTAGTGGTGGGTTAGCAAATTCATTGAACCCAATAAATGAAAGTTACATCATATAATGATGAAAAAGTTTTAAGGTAAAAATCAGTAGGGGAAATGAGCATTTTCCTTTCAAAACGGGAGTATATGTATCATAATTTATTTTTTTTTTTTGAAGAAAAATCACAATTTAATTTTGAAAAATGTTATTCTACTTTAGATCTATCACAAATTAGTGTTAGAGCTACAAAATCATTAGAAATTCTCTACATTGTACATAATGACGTTGCATATTCTATTATGTACTACCACATAAATTGAGTAGGAGTACATATATAATTGTATATATATAACACAATTTAGAAACTAAAAAAATGTAATTTCATTCTGATTTACGAGGAAAGTCCACAATTATTATCTTAATGTGCTATCTAGGTGAAACCTATCCTAGGACTCTAGCCAACAAAAGACCACAAGAAGGTAAATTAATCTAGATTGTTCAGCTAATCAGTTCAAACAAAGAAAACTAATAGACAACTATACAATAAATATTTGATTTTGAGTATAACATAAATTATACTCAAAATCATAGCCTAATTATGGGGTGTATTAATTTATATTCTTTATGAATTTGGCATAATTATACAAATTTAAATATTAAAATTATAGATTAATATGATTGAAGATTTCATATTTAAATACCATTTCAATTCATATCATCATTTCGATCATAGTACATAATACAAACCTTTGATTTGTTTTTTTTATGGATGTAGCCCGGGGTTTTCACCGTCGAACATATTAACTAATCTCTTCGCTGAATTGTAGGCATCTTAAAAAGTGGGACAACTGGTCTGAAGATTTAAGATTGCTCCATACTCAAGGCCAAACATAAAACCCTTGACGTTTGGTTAGACCTTTGATATTATTATGAGCTAATACCCAATTTAGTCATCGACCTTAGTGGTTTTTATCGATTTAGTCCTAAACATTTTTTTGTGCTTAATTGGGTCATGGACTTTGATGATTTTACCTAATTGGGTCATTGACGGTTAGAATCAAGAATTAAATTGAGAAAAATCACTATTGTCGATGACTAAATTTAGTATTAATAAAAGGGAAATTACCAAGTATCCTAATAGAGAACTCAATTAGATAAAATTATCAAAGTACAAGATCCAATTAAACACATTTATGACTACTAAATGAAGAAAATTACTATCCTATAATCGATGACTAAATTTGATATTAATTCATATTATTATATAACATCTGTTAATTTGCTGTTGCTTTATAATTGGTCAGGCTCCTCTAATAAACATCGATCATCATGCCATCAATTCAATAAAAATTGAAAGAAATAAATTCTACACAGAACACCATTATCTATTACATTGATGAAGTGGATCATTGTTATTGGCCAGATACGTGTGCACTGAGGATTTGATCAAACTTTAAGAAAGAGATAGATCTGATTTTCCCGGCCTTTATTTTTACAATTGATTGAATAAATAATTAAATATGATACTTAGGAAATAAAGTTTATTTTGAATACTTTTCTCCTTTGCGGAACAAACATAACTACATTATATAAATTAAAACTTTAATTTTTTTTTTTGGTAATTCTTGTGAAAATTTTCACATTTGTGACCAGTTGAATTGCCTATACATGCATCTTTTGTAATTCTATTTGGGTAAGGGATTTTACATTTATTTCTTTTCTGTGTAGGGAAATGACATATACTTTTAATTCCTTAGTTGTGATAAAGTATACATTTGGTTTTTCAATTATTTAAAGTGTAAATTTAGGCCATATTTGGTAATATAGTTAGCTTACTCAGTCAATTTTGACCTATTTGACCACTATTAGTTGTTTAACAACCAATATGAGTGCTTAATTAATTAGCTTTTTGTAACATCTTATTGCTCCAAAAAGCTAAAATTCAAAAAGATTCTCAAAATAATTTTTTCAATCAGCTTTTTGAGAAAGTCGTTTTACATGTAATCAGCTATAAGCTAATAACAATTAATTTACCAAACGTATTTATATAATCAGCTAATGTTATCAACAACTAGACAAACTAACTAACTCAACCAACTAATACGTTTCAACTATAAGTTATTTACCAAACACCACTATAAAAATATTTGAGGTTTTAGTTTAATCTTTCTTCGTTTGAGATTTTTTTTTTTTTTTTTTGTTTTTGGGTTTTTAATCACTAGCTACTTGTGTTTTATGTGGTTTATCTCTATACCCATTCTAAATCATCTTGTTAGCCATTAATTAGTATACTGTGAAGCTCATGGATACATCAAACCCAAATATGATGGTTGATACGCATTTAGTTTCATAAATTTGTAAGCACTATTTAATTAATTATTTCTTTTTCAATTTAAATGGACATCTATCTATGATTTATTTCATTGCATGCACTCTGATCTTCACATTACTCTATACCAGAGACAGTTGTTGATAGTGTTGTTTTGTTGGAAAGTTTGGATATCCTGTGATTTCCCTTTCCCATAAAACTCTTTGTTCTGCATACTTGCCCAATGCTAGTAACTAAGCGAGTGAGAGAGAGAAAGAGAGAGAGAGGGGCCATAAATTCAAATTAACTATATTACTCTTACCAATGCATCTTGTAATACTAAATATTAAATAGTTCCCTTATCTCCTACAGTCTCTCTGATACCCCCATGGTGTTAGCATTAGTATGTGTGTTGCATGAGGGAGAGAGTTCTGAACTCTGATCTCATCTCATCACTTCAACTCATGCCAATAGGAATACATGCACTTGTGTATTGTCCCTTCTCACTCATCTTTTCATTCAAAACAACAAAACAAAAGAAACACATGCACAGACACAAACTCTACTTAGGAAGGCTAAAGATAACCTAGCTTTAATTTATTTTCATGCTTTTATATATATATATATAT
>NXFB01000027.1:225159-237524 GCA_002525835.2 Ipomoea batatas | reverse complement strand
AATTTTATAAATTGGTCAGTTCAAATCCCTAGACAGTCAATTCATAAAGTCTCCATATCCCAAGTTTATCAGTTAAGTCTTCGCTGCCATGCCTACCCGGTTACCGACGCAGCTACAATATAGATTTTTATTTTTATTCTTTCCATATTTGGTATATTTTTTTTTTTTGAAGATAAAATTGAGTTGGAATCTTTTTAGGCACACTTGGAAGTTGGAATCTCTTTAGGCATGAATAAAACTAAGTATGAATATGAATTGCAATGAGTAAAGTGTACTATTGTAAAGTGAAGGAGAATAGTGATTCGGAGATGGTGTAATTCTTCTATTCCACATCTCTCACTTACTCTCTCTCTCTCTCTCTCTTTTCACTATGAGGGAAATCTGATCCACTAGTAATCTTTTCACTACATAAATTATAAGCTAAGTGAATCTAAACTTGTGCTTTAATTTGATTGCGATGCTAACACCAAGTTTGTTAGATTTTCACACAACTTCACCAAGTCTACTACACCTCCACTTTCTACAACATGTAAAAATTTACAAGTCGACCATAGTTAATAAGTCGTTAACCTGAAAAGACTAGCTAGCAAATTCTAGATAATGCTTTTGAAGCTTTCAAGAGTTTCTGAATGAATTGGATTGAGCTTGAAAAGTTTGCTAAATATTTGAGCTTGTAGATCATATTCTTCACGTTGTTTCGTGTTCCACTTCAGCATGTTACTCCTTTTTATACTCGGATTTAAATTTTCCCGTTAGAAAGCTTGAGATAAATCTGAAATAAACAACTTGCAATTATATATTTAATCTTGAACGGATATTCATAGACTCTTAAATAACCATTGCTTGTAACTTGTCCTTAAATTATGGCCTATTGCACCTCTTTATGAAAGTTACATGTTTAGGCTAAAATATCAACCTTGATCAACATTCCAACACCTAAAGTTAGCAGAGATATACCTCATATACTACTTGACTTATTACAAGAGTTTCTTAGGCAATTCTTTATCATGGGGGATAGACTAAGGCTCGGTATTAGAAGCTCGGCACGTGCAAAAGAGACGACCTAAGTGGAGGGAAAGGAGGCTCGAAGGGAGGTGTGACGACATGACGGAGGCCGGTCCGCAGTCGGTCGGCCGGTCGGAGGGGCGGTGAGAATGTGACAAGGTAGCTAAAGATCTTAGACTCAGGGTGATTGAACATAGCTATTGAAACAGTCGATTACCATGGAGGAAAGTCGGGCTAAATAAGTAAGAGAAGGATGAGTCGGGCCAGACCGACCCAGAAGGGGCCGAGGTAGGAGAGACGACACAGGAAGGGCGGTGCGCGATAGGCGGTTGTGAAAGTTTCCTAAAGGTATTGGCGGCGGAAGACGAGGGATATGGAAGGAAGGTTAGGATAAGTTAGGAAAGTTCCTAATATGTAATAAGGAAAGAGTTTCTAAAGTAGTTTAGAAGTTTCCTAAGGGAGAAATCCCTCGTAGCTTGTATAAATAAGGGTTATAGGTCTCGAGAGAGGAGGGAAGCAATCTAGCACACCTATAAGCAATTCGTTGTACTCCAAAGCAATTTATAATCTAAGGAGAGCCGAAAGGTTACCCTAGTTTTTTGATAGTGTTAGTCGACAAGTTCTGCGTAATAGCTGTCGATTATTTCACTAAGTGGGTGGAGGCCGATCCATTAGTCACCATCATCAAGTATCAATGTAGAAAATTCCTTTAGAAGAACATAATTTGTCGATTTGGCATTCCCGAGCATCTGATAAGCGATAACGGTCGACAGTTCGATTGTCGACCTTTCGCCGAGTTTTGTGAGAAGTTTGGGATCCGACAAACTAAAGTTTCCATAGCCTACCCTCAGGCGAATGGACAAGTGGAGAATGTTAATCGAACTATAGTGGATGGAATACGAAAGAAGCTAAGTGACCTCCAAGGAAGTTGGGTGAACGAACTAGAATGAGTGTTGTGGGCCTATCGCACAAGCTCGATGAAGGCAATAGGGGAAATGCCCTTTTCCTTGACATATGGGTTCGAAGCTAAGGTCTCGATCGAAGTACTCGAGCCTAGCGACCTAGTCATACTATACACCGATGAGGCAAACGAAGAAAATCTAATAATAGAAAAGAATTTCCTAAAGGAAAGGAGAGAGGCCGCTCGACGTCAGATGGTCGAATACCAAAGGTCGGTCAAAAGGTATCAAGATAGGCATGCCAAGCCCTGCTACTTCCTAGAAGGAGACTTGGTGCTCAGAAGTCGGACCGCGAGTCAGCCCAACGAAGGAGGAAAATTTGCGAAGAAGTGGGAGGGACCATACCGCATAACTACCGTAGTTCATCCCAGAACATATCGATTGGAGGCCATGAATGGTCGACCCATAGAGACGATCTGGAACTCGCATCATCTCAAGAAGTTTTACCATTAAGGGCTGAAAAGTCCGAGCTATTGTAAATTCGGAAAAACCCCAAACTTAAGGTAGGTTGAAAGGCCCGCCCCTTAGGTCGAAAGATCCTACCTAGTTAGTGGCCGAAAGGTCTATTATACTTAGCAGCTGAAAAGCTTAATGTAACAGCCCGAAAAGCCTACAATTCGATTATTTTTAGAAATAAAAATATATGTTTCGAGCTATTCCTAAGTGTTAATTAAGGTGGTCCGCCAGCCTAAAGTGGCGTGGGCTGTTTAGGACGAAAGTCGGGTGGTCTGCCAGCCTTTTGAATGGCGCGAAACCATTGTCGAGAAACTGACATAGTGGAAGAAAAATGAAGTAAAGGGGAGAAGGTCGGAAAACCGACATAGTTGGAGAATAGGAGAAAAAATGAAGTAAAGGGGAAAAGGTCGGGAAACCGGCATAGTTGAAGGAAAGGAGAAAAAATGAAGAAAAGGGGAAAAGGTTGGGAAACCAACATAGTTGAAGAAAAGGAGAAAAAATGAAGTAAAGGGGAAAAGGTCAGGAAACCGACATAGTTGAAGAAAAGGAGAAAAAAATGAAGTAAAGGGGAAAAGGTTGGGAAACTGTCATAGCTGGAGAAAAGGGAGAAAAAATGAAGATAAAGGGAAAAGGTCGGGAAACCGACATAGGTGAATAAAAGGAAAAAATGGAGTAAAGGGGAAAAAGGTCGGGAAGCCGACATATGGAAAAAGGAAGAAAAAGAGTGAGAGCCTTTGGAAGTCCAAGTTGGGACTTAGTGCAATTCTGAAAGCTGAAGGTTCATGCATCAGAGGCTGTATAAAAGTTTAAGTTAAAGTGGATCATGCGAGAATTAGCTCTGCCTGTCAGTCGTAACACTTAGCAAAAATTTAAGAACAGAAAATGCGTAGAAAAGCAAAGTAAGAAGAGAAGGGGAGTTGTTTATTCATCATCCAAAAAGCCCTACTTCTATTACAAGGCAACTAAATAAACGGGGAGGGTCGGTTGTAGCTTTCAAGCCTATAACTGAGGGACTCTGCTCGCACCCGCCTCTGATGATCCAGTAGGAAGGCTGCGCTCAAAGCTCCTAGAGCATTGAGGATACAATTGAAGGGCATCAGATGGGTCCTCCTCTTCGCCGGTGGCAGCCACGTCACTTCGGCCAACCTCGGTCAGAGTTGGGATAGAAGCTCTGTCCATCCCAACAACGGAATCCACATTGGCAGCCGACTCCAGGTATGCATTGTCCATCGGAATCTCGTCGCCAAGTGTATCCACCGAAGCGTTTAGAGCAACGTCCTCGGCCCCCTGGTTATCATCGGGGGTAACTCGGTTCAAAATGGCCTAACTGGTAGGAGAGAAGGTCGCATCTCGAGCCTTGAGGAGCCCGAAGATTTCCTTCTGAGCATCCTGATATCCCATGCCGTAGTTTGCCTCGCCAAGGTCGAGCGAGTATTACCTCCCGACCTCGCCATCCAACCACTGGTCCACGATCATCCGAGTGTGCATGCTGGCATGAGCCATAACCTCCTCATGGAAATCCTCTGACTCCTTGAACTCTCTCAATGCGTCCTATTGGGCCGGCTTCAGCGCCTTAGTGGCCTTCACCCAACCTTCCTGCCCCGTAGCCAGATCGTCGTGCATCTTTGTTAGGTCAGCCTTAAGGGTTTTCACCTCCTTAGAATGAGCCGCCTTGGCAGACTTCAGAAGCTTGGAGTCTTTAGCCAGACTCTAGATGGCGTTGTTAAGGCCGACATAGAAGAGCTACGCCGGCAAAATACAACAAAGGCTGAATAAAACCAATGGATGAGGCAAGAGTAAGCACGAGCAATGATTACTTGGAAGCTGTGATATGCGGCCGACTACAAAAGATATTACAGCTGGCGCCGTTTATGACTTGAAGGTCGGAGGCAGGGATCATATGCTCCAAACGGCGAAAAATGAAGGTCTTGGCCGCGGTAGCACGTCCTCGAGAGCAGCGTCTACGGGACGTCTCACCTTTTTAGCAGTGGTCGGTGTGGAAGAGTCAGAGTTCCACTTGCGCATGCGCGGTTGGTGAGCAGCGGCCAAAGCAACGGCAGTGGGGCTAGCGCCAATGACCACGCTAGTTGCAGGATCAGGACTCGCATCAGCAACCTTACCTTTCCCCTTCTCAGCAGTTGTTGCCTTGCCTTATGGGGAGCTCGGAGGGTAGCATGACGAGATTCCATGTGAGCGGTCGAGACATTAGAGTCTGAAGAAGAGATCTCAACCACACCTTCCAACTCTTCGTCGGTATCGTCCGAAGAGTCGTCCCTGTCCTCAAGCCGAGCGAGGGTTTTCTGGCGGATGAGCACACCGCTCTCGTTATCGTTGGCTAAAAGAAAATTCAAAGTATTAGAAAATTCTACAAGAATAAAAGGAAAAGGGAGAAGCAAGTACGGATGAAGAAACCTGCTCGGGCTGCGCCTTCCGGAAGTAAGTTAGGTCGACCCAAAGCCTTTTGGTCGGACCACGTGTCGATCGGGACGCACTGGCCATTCATCGCCGCTACAATGATTCCTAAAGGCGAGTTCGCCACTAAGTCGGGCTTCCCGTCCAAGTGATAAAAGCTAAGATGCCAGCGAAGAGGGAAGGAAAAATACGTCTTGAGAGTCTAAAGGTTTGACGAAAAAGAAACCTTTTTTCCATTGCTTGAGGGAGTCCTTTAAACCCTCAATAACTCGGCAGCCCTGCCGTTGAGATATCCGCACAAAGGCAGAAGGGGGTTTGACAACTTGGAAAACTTTGAAAAGTTGGTTAAAAAGAAGCATGGTAGGGCGGACGCTGACTCGATGAGTAGAGGTAAGAAAGCAGGAGAGAAGGAGGTGAGAATTGGGGACGAGCTGTCCGGGCAATATGCGAAAGTAGTTAAAGAAGGTTGACATAATGAGATGGAGTGGAATGCGAAACCCGTAAAGAACCGACAGATAATGGAGGCCGATATAACCTGAAGGGGGATCATGAATGTCATGATCACCCGCCGCCATAACCACAGCCTTAGGGCCCAACAAAGTCTGGGCAAGTTCGAGTTTAACTGAAGAAAGGGTGGAAATATACTGGGCTGGCAAGTTGAGGGCCTCGTTTTGGCCCGGAGCCCATTCAAGATTGGCCCATGGTGACACTCTGGACGCAGCCATGGCTGGGTAAAAGGGAATTTCCTTCGACACATTGGTCGAAGGATCGACCGACACGTATCCAGAAGCCCCCAACCGGGAAGCAGAGGCGGCGAGGCTTTCTGAAACCTAGCGTGTGACGAAGAAGAAGAAGAAGACATGAAAAAAAGACAGAGAAGGCAAGAAAGCAAGAAAGGGTGGAAGGGCTTACCGGAAAAGGGTTTGCAGAACTGACACCAGAGAGAAAGAGGCAATGTGGGGTAGACAACGACGATGGAGAAACTGCAGAGTGATCGGAGTAGAGCAGAGGGAACTGGGTTGTAGAAGGAGGAAGCGAAAGAGAACGAAGGAGAGTGAGTAAGCCTTTTATAGAGTCGGAGGAAGAAGGAGATGAGGACGCGTGGACTCAATCGGATGGACGGGCGAGCGATGCGATGGTTGATGGAACGGTTGTCCTACGTTAGTGTGGGAAGATATTTAATGCATGCACAACGGTTCAGAAAAGGTTATGATGAGGGCGGAATTATGAAGAAGATTGAAGATTGAAAAAGGCGAAAAATGGAGGGTTTTGCGCAGTCGTGCTAGAAGGGCGCGACCTACTGAGGCAAGCCATACAGAGGTGATGTGTCGGACCTCTAAGGCCGAGCTACGAGTATCCCTTGAAAAAGGGGGGATTGGGCCGAACCTGGTCTAGCCCTCAAACTGATGGTCTGAGGGACTGGGTAAGATTTCATGCGATGAGTCGGACCCGATGCGACTAAAGGTCGGAATGCATTAAATTGGAGTTGGGTGGAGCTTTCAAACTAAGAGTCTGAGGGACTGGAGGCATGGATTCAAGGGCGAATAAAGGTGTGAAGCTAGAAGGCCGGGGACGATCGAAGTCTATCAGATTTAGGTCTTAGAGCCGACCTGTACGAAGTTTGAAAACATTGAAAGATCTCCCAAGACCCTTAGGGGTCGGAGGAGTGATCCTAAGGGTGAATCAACCTACTTAGTAACTAAGTACAAAAGATAGCAAAAAGATGACGTTGTTCCATTCATCTGGAGCCCAAAGGCTGGATAATTACATTCCAAAATAACATAAAGGGGACAATGGTGCACCCCTTCAGCAAAAGACCACAAAAGATGGGCTATTTTAGGTTAAGCCCCAAACCTACTTGGTCGAAGGGACGACCCCAAAAGAGATGGTCGGAGTTGCCGGCGCGGGAACGGAAGCATAGTCGCAAAACATTTCCCAAAAGGCTGCAATGTCCGGCGAAGCACCGTTAGGAGTGCTACAGTCCAGCATAGCATCGATCTCGTCGAGAAACTCTACATAGTCAGAATCTGGAATCAGTTTCTCCGAGAAGACGGGATTACGAGACGGTAGCCTGAGAGGTATTGCGACCACATTGCCTTCTTCTGGCTCCGACGGAATATCAATGGGCAGTGAAGGGTCATCGTCGGGGAGGAGCTTGCCAGACCTCAGACGCTCTTTCCGAGCGGTCATTTGAGTTTTGGTCGTGCGCTCAGCTAGCTAGAGGGAAAATCGACAAGGGATTGGAGCTGAAACTTTGCGTTTGGAACTCATAGGCCTTGGAAGGTAAATTACGAAGGACATGTGGAGGAGCATGAAAGAACCATTGCCATTTATAGGGAAAGGTTTTGCCTTGGAAAGGACAAGTGGGAGTCGCACTCGAGTAGTTACAATTAATCTGATGGTGACAGTGTCAGAATCCCGCTGATCGACGAAGATCAAGATCAAAGAGCATTAAATGCGAAGGATTTGACTGATGAGACCGTAAGGAGTTAAGATAAAAAACTGAAGCTCGGACTAGTACGAGCGACGACCTTTGCATGAAGAACCCGGTCACAACTAGTTTTTCGAGTCGTGCTTTGCGTAACTTAGTGAGAGACTGGGGTGATTGAACATAGCTATTGAAACAGTCGATTACCATGGAAGAAAGTCGGGCTAAATAAGTAAGAGAAGGATGAGTCGGGCCAGATCGACCCAGAAGGGGCCGAGGTAAGAGGGACGGCACAGAAAGGGCGGTGCACGATAGGCGGTAGACAAAGTTTCTTAAAGGTATTGGCGGCGGATGATGAGGGATATGGAAGGAAGGTCGGGATAAGTTAGGAAAGTGCCTAATATGTAATAAGGAAAGAGTTTCCAAAGTAGTTTCGAAGTTTTCTAAGGGAGAAATCACTCGTAGCTTGTATAAATAGGAGTTTTAGGTCTCGAGAGAGGAGGGAAGTAATCTAGCACACTTATAAGCAATTCGTTGTACTCCAAAGCAATTTATAATCTAAGGAGAGCCGAAAGGTTACTCTAGATTTCCGATAGTGTTAGTCGATTTTCCGGTGGTGTTGGCCTGCAGTTTGACCCTTCCGTGGGAGATAAAACCAACACTTGAAAAGATACTTTATTACTTACCTCCTTCATTGCTTATAAGTCTTATTGCTTGTAAGTCCTATTGCTTGTAAGTCTTATTGTTAGATAAGCTTTGCTCTTGGAAAAGTGCTACTGCTACGAAAGCTTTAGAGCAACTCCAACCCAAAACACTAAAAATTTACACAAAATGTCACATCAAAAGGAATATTATCACACCAAATTTTATTCATCTCCAACCCATTACACTAAATTTCTACACCAAATATTATTCTACACTAAAAGAATTTAATTTCTCAAATTTTAAAACTTTATTAGTTCGAATTTAATTAGTTTAATATAAAATATAATTTGTGAGGTAAATAATAAATTTTTAGTAACATTAATATTTTAATATAAAATATTTTAAATTTTAATTAATATATATTTAATATTAGTCTCGTTTCAATCGTCTTGATGAGATCTTTAAAATGGTATATTTTTTTAATAATACAAAATTTAAATTTAATTATTTAACATAATAAAAGAATACATCTAAAACAAAGTAAGGGTATATTTGGAATTGTATAAAGAATCAAGGACAAAAAAGTAATTTTGCCACCCTTACCACATTTGTCGTGGGTGAACAGTGTCGCGCCATATATGGGTTGCAGCCCTTCCGAGTCAGTGTAACAAAAAACTAATTTTACCACCCTTCCGAGTCAGGCATGTTGCCCAACTAGGCTTTGCGATCAAAGGTTGCAACAGATGTTGGAAGGAAAGTCGTTGGGTGTTAGCCAGGTCGACCGAGTTCAACCCTTGGTTGAGATGTGGCACTGTGGATTACCATGGATGGATGTGGTTAAATGGTTAATGTCCACATATTTATCACTAATTGGTTTTAAGAAGGATGAATAACTAGATAATAAAAGAACTTTGTGGTTAAGCGTGCTTGACTTATAAGATGGGTGACCTATTTGGAAGTATAGGTGACCTACTAGGAAGCTCACATAGTGTAGCGCTGAGATCCACAAAGTGGGTCAGAGAACTACTTTTGGTCATTTTTGCGTTTTGAAGGTAAAAAGGGTGAATTCAAGGGTCAATTTTGAGAAAATGGGGCAAAAATAGGATGGAAGCCAACCATTTGCTGTTACGATGAGTGTAATTGTAATAGGGCTCATGATGCACAAGTTTAGAAAGTTAAGCTCTATTGTCACGAGCTTCGCTACGCTTATGACAAGGTTCGTAATGTGAAACACTTGAAAGATTGTTCTACTACCACGATCAAGCATCATGCGTGTAACAATCCGGTTCGTAATGGAGGCATCTACAAGGCATCTCTGCTGCTACGAGAGAGTGTTATGCTTGTAACCTAGTGGAGAGTTTTACAGTTATGAAGCACATTACGCTCATAACGGGCCTTGTAATAGATCTCTGATCTGTGAAGTATAAAAGGGAGAAGATCAAATTTTATGAGAGATATTTTTAGAGACTTGTAGAGACTTTCTAGACTACTTTTAGATATCTTTTACCTTTTTAATTTTCCAACCTTTTAGGATTAAAAAAATATCTTTTCAATTCCATATTTCGATACAAGTATTAATTAGATTCTAATTCAATAACTATATTTGAGCAAGGATTGAAGATCTTGATTTCTAATTTAATCTCAATTAGATAAGTTCATTCCTATTTCATTTCTTTGCACTTTTACTTATTGCTTTGATTATATCGAGCTATTACTTGTGATTGCTATAGATTGTGCTTTTGATCATGAATGTATTACTACTTCTACCTTGATCATGTGTGAGTAGATCCTTTATGAGGAAAATAAGGATGTAGGTTATGATTTTGGAGATGTGATCTTGAATTGGTTGAGTAGGAGAGCCGGGACTTGGCTTGGATGATGTTGATCAACGTGATTGAGTTTTGATTTGGAAGTGATTACCTAAGCTAGGCTCAAGGGGTTGATCAACCGTGCTTTGCCGTTGAGAAAAAGGAAGTACGAGATGCCAAGGACACCAAGTGTTTGATGAAATGCCTCTTAGATACTCATTAGTCATGAGAATTTCCTTAAGTGTTCTAAGAGTGTGGAATAACCTAATAAAGACTTCCTCCAGGTTATGTGACATCTATCACCTTTTAAAAAAAAAAAAAAAATCTATCACCTTGTCAATTGACTCTTTCTCTCTTTCCTGATTCGATTATGTTTCTTTGCTATAATCCAAGTTCATATTCACTTTCGTTAATCCTATTCTTGTTATTCAATCCAATTATTGCTAGTTTTTTTCTTCATTATTTACCTCATAATCCCTTTTCTTTGGGCTATATTTCATTAAGAAGATTTAAAACCTTGTGCTTGAGTGACATAAGCTTGACTCCTATCGCTTATCCTTTGAGAATGATATTTGGTGCGAGGATACACTCTCACACATAACTCACCACTCACACAGAAATACTCTTCCATCAAATGGTGCCATTGTTGGGGATTTGTAGCGGCGTTTTTTCTATTGTCTCAACATAAGGGAATTCTCTTCTAGGATATCCTAACCATTTCGTCTCTTTTCTTTTTGCACCTTTGACTCTTATTGTTTAACTTGCTTTGTTCTTGTCTTATATGCAACTTAGGAGCACGGGACATCAAGGACTTGTATCGCTTGAGATTAATCCACCAAGGAAGACAAAGAAGAATACCAAGGAGATAATACCTGACATGGACTTTTTCACGGGTCCATCATGTATCAAATCACAGTATACAGTTTAGATATCGTTCCACTGGAGATGACTCTTGTAATGTTAGGAAATGATGTATTGTGGAGTTAAGCACAAGCTAAAACTATTCTTATAGAAGCTAGGCCTAACTTTAAAGATGTTTGGTTGATATGGTTGAGCAAATGACAAATTAAACAAGTAAAACAAGGACCGAGACTTGGTTGATTCAAACTAAGATGCCAATTATTCTACTTAGGATTAGGGTATTAAAACAAGGCATAGGGTAAGTGAAATGCACAAAAATGTCCAAATACCACTCTCGTAGCTATTTGGACTTGTAGCCTCACTATGAACTCCACTCTCGTGAAAATCCAACCTAAAGTTGCCTAAACAGGAACACAAAGCATAGATTCTCCTTAATACCCAAAATACTCTCGTATTGGGCATTAAGTGTGTGAATGTGTGGCTAGTGTACAAACTCTACTCTCGTAGCAACAAGCACACTCCAAATCATGCATATAAAAGGGATCCAACAGTTATACACAATTTCATAACAAATCCAATTCACATAACTAACCCTAGAACACCCAAATAATCCCCTTTATGCAATACAACTTATCTAGGCATCAATAGGAAGAAATCAAACCAAATCCTAGTCCCAAATGGTTTAGCTACTCATAATATAACAATAGATACAAAATATTAAAGAAGAAATTGAAAGCATAAATATAAATCAAAGGAAAGAGGATGATAAGAAAACTTCTCTATTTAAGCTTTGGAATCCAATATTGCAAGGTGTCTTGAGCTTGAAAATGGAATGGAACAACAAATCTACACTAATTTAAGCTATCCTAAACCTAAACCTAACTAAAAATTGAAATGGAAATGAAAGATGTGTTTTTGGGTGGAAGAAATCCCCTTTTAAAGGGTAAAAACAGAGCTGTAAAATGTTGCAGAGGATGGCCACGGGTGTGGCCAAACCCGTGGCCAGAAATGAAGGGCTCACTGCCCAGTGGCCATCTGCAAACAGCATTTCTGTGCACATTGTCCGTCTTCTAGGCTAATGTTGACCCCTGAATCCTTTGAATTTGTGTTTATGATCTTCATCAAAGTTGTAGCTCTTCAAGTTAGCTTTCAAATGACATAAAGATCACTTGATTTGGAAATTATTATACAGCGATATGGCAAAAAAACCAAGCAATGGACAAATTGTGCGGGAATTTCAAGTTCTTGCTCTTTTGCTCCAATTTTGCCTTTGTTTGTCCAAATGACCAAGACCATTTAAAACACCAAAATTTGGCACTCTAAGAGGTGTTGCTCTCATCTTTATAGCTTCTCATTAGCTCCTATTGACTCTACATGCATCCAAAAACTCCAAAAATCATTCAATTCATCTAAATCATCAAGAATTACACCTAAACACACAAATGAATCAAATGAGGAACATTTTGGGTAAATTATAACAAATTATAAGGAAAATAAGCTTAAATACAAGGTGAAAAGATGAACATTTTGGCACTTATCAATACCTCAAGCCATCGAGTCAACTTCTACTCCACCAACCACAAGTACTAGAGGATTGAATATCACAGTTGACATTCAATGACTTTCCAACCAATCATCTCAACAAACGAATAGATCACCACCACCTTTTCCACCAAGAGAAACACTTACCCATCACCGCAATATACACCAACACATGAACCACCTCAACAACCACACCAAAATGTTCCACCACATTATCAACCCATGAACCATCAAAACTTCCAACTTCAA